>PPHD01017553.1:0-14987 GCA_002909625.1 Bambusicola thoracicus
CCCCCCCCCCCCTCCCCTCTGAGGAACTCCTGATGAAGAAGAAATGACTGAAGCAGAAGAAAACTTAAGCATCGTTCTTACAAACTTTTTGAATCGTGTAAGCTGTGATATTCATAACCAAATCTAACCCAGAATAGCAGAAATGCTCAGGTTATAATCTGTAGATGTATAAATATATATTTCTGTGCCTTTATTGATATGGTCTGACCCTCTGATTTTATTTTTTAAAACAGAGTAAAATTCTTGGTATTGTTAAAGAGCTATAATGTAGAACTGTAGCTTGTTACACTTACTCTCCTGAGTGTAATTGCACTAAGATCATTCAGTTTCCATTTGGAAAGCCAGTGGCAATTACTGGAATACAATGTATCATGCATTTGCTCACTGGATATAAAACGTATATACTAATTCGCAATAAAATGTAACAGCTGTCAGTGCATTTTCTGCTCTGTTACTTCAATAAATTGGAACTCTGACTAGAAAATGGGAATATTGCATTTTTACACACTCCATAATGTGTTTGCTTTTTGCAAATACAATTTATTTTTTTCATGACAAAAATTGTGGTTTGTTATTACTGCTAGTGGATAAATATTCTTATATCAGAATGAATTACACATGGTATCTGTAAAGAAGTAGTAATATTTTCTGCTTTTTATTGTAGCCTGTCTCCAGTAAACAAAATGCACTTAACCTACTTCTGTCACATACTGAGTATATTTTTTTTAGCGTTGCAGTGGTTGGGGGATGGGGGGAAGTTTATTTTGCCATACCTTGGCAGGTATTTGGATAACTGGTTAATATTTGCAGGAGACTGCTGTTTCCCTCCCGGATTTCTTTTTATTTTTATAAACGTATATATAGATAAATAGTCCTGAAAGACTATTAACATGATTTTTCACATTATGAACTAGTGCATCTGAGTTTTATTTAAATAAAATGCCTGCACATTTGTGTAATTTTGTTACTTGAGGTCAGACTTTTCACAGATAATTAGCCTTTTACACACTGTGAAATCAACCTGCATTGGTTATTTGGCTAGACTCTTTGCTTCTGTTCTTTATTTCCCAGAAGGTTAACGTGCTGAAAATCTAGCTGCAAGCACATAGTACTGTCTCTTTGTGTTGCTAATTATCCCGTTGCATAATTATTAATATCAGGAGCAGGAAGAGGAAACAAGCACACCAAATAGTCGTGAATGCTAGTGTTCTGGCAGGAAGCTAGTCCTGCATTAATAAAATGTGCCTGTGCCAATATCACAGAAGATAGGAGCGTTCCTTGTTAAGGATCATTTATTAACTGAGATCATCTTTTAGTTCGCCTTGGGGTAATGACTAATGTCAATGGCAAATTTCACAGTTGTCTAGAGAAATGAATTAAATTTGTAATAAAAAGCCCTTCGGCTTGTTGTACATGTTCATTTATTGGAGTAGTTGAACTAGGAGAACTGTAAGGCAACCAAGAACATCGGCTTAATTTTCCTTACATATGATAGTGACCTTTAGCTTTATATTGAAAAAAGTTACCTATTATAGACTGGTAAATTAAATGAGAAGTTCCTCTAATGCAAAATAAACTAAGAGACTGAGCTATGTTAAGCGGTTCTTGAGCATATGAGTTTTTTGGCAGAAACAAATCCTCTTTTTCTTGCTCTTTGTAAGGTGGTTTGATGTCTAATCAGTCAGAGAAAACAATACAGAGTGGGATGCTAAAAAGTTGTCAGAAGTCCATCCCAAAGGATAATAAGATGAATGAAATCTTGGGATAGGATTACAACACTTCAGATATTGAAAGTGTGGCTTTGCTTGAAAACTTCCAAATGTTCTTTAAACATTTTCTTTACCTTTCCACAAACTCAAAACAACATAGATCAATTTATTTTAAAAAGGTTTGGGATACTCTGTTTGCATTTGTTTGTGTGCACTATAAAAACAAAAGCATACCTTCAGATCCTGTCATTGTAGGAAATAAATTTTAAAAAATCAGAAAAAAAAAAAGAAAAATCCAGGTGTAAGGAGAAGTGGCACTAGCTCCAGTGCAAGTAGACTGAGAATTAAAGTTCTCCCATGATTCTAGGTCAAAGGACAAATATGTTCCTGATACCAGGGTACACATTTTAGTCTTGGGAGAGAATAAGCTATTCCTGTCAGCAGTTTAATACAGAGTGTTTTTAATTGTTAGTGTGACAGATTTCTCCTCAGATGTATACCATGCCTTAATAAACACAAGGAAAATATGGGGAAAATCCCGGCAAATAGCAATAAGAAAACCTTGAAGCTGTTGAAAGAAAAATGGAGGTGGGGATTCATTTACTTTGCCATCAACACCTAGTTGGGCTCAGGATGTTCCTATATGTTAAACCCCTAGATCATACTAAGATGTTTGAACAACCGTCAAAATTCATACAAGAGTGCTGTCTGTATGTTTATCAAAGTTCATGACAGGGCTGCAGCTCCAAGCTCTTCAAAACACTTGTTTTATATAGATGCTCTGTGTAGTAGATGCTTTTGAGTGACCTGATGATACAAATTCTGTGCACTTTTTTTTTTCCTCATCAAATTTTGCATGACAGACATCTAATTTACTTATCCTTAAGGATCCTGATGTTTTCTGTAGAAGTAAATACACTGTGCTATACAATAACAACAAATTACTTCTGTAAGTTAGGCATGGGGTTGAATATTTTAATGGATACTTTCTCTATACAGTATATATATATGTATATATATGAATAGCTTATCAGGTAAATAGAAGGATGTTCCTAACATATCTGACCAGACAAAGCAAGAAATTTGGACTGACTGTGAAAATCATGAAAATACATGTATCAGTCCAGACTCTCAACATCCTTTAAGGCAAATCGTGGTTTGATAACAGAGATAGAGACATTTCAAAGAATTTTGTCAACTCCTGTCTACATTACTTTTGTGTGACCAACTGAAAAGTGAGTATTTTCAGATGTATAATTAGTGGAGAAGAGAGATTGCGGAGGCTGTGATACATCCACAAGGAGTCAGTGTTGCCGGGGGTCTTTTTTCACCAGTCAGCTAATGGGTCCAAAGTGGGGAGGCAGAAAATCGGGAGTTAAATGCAGAGGTACAAAGCTGATAATGGTTACTGTTTATTTTTTCTGACAGAGAAGGTCAACTTTAATTTTGTATCTGTCACATGCCTGAATTCAAATGTATCATCTTAACAGCTTTTAAGAATATTCCAGAGATGATTTCCAGAAGATAGTGCAGAAATAAAGCATGCTGATATTCATAAATGAGGAAGGAAGACAGTAGGCTTACATTGTCCTACAGTACTAAGTTTATTGGACAACTTACTTAAAGTTCAGATTAGCACTTATTACATAGACAGGGTGATAACTAATTGAAGAAAAAAGTGTCGTCTACATAGCTCTGAGCAGAATCTATGACTTTACCTTTTACTATGCTTTCTTTTAAAAGCAGAAAAATGTCTTAGAATATGTATTTCTTAAACAGTAAAAAGAGTTTTGTTTAGCTGTGTGAAACTGCATTTTCTCGCCAGCAAGGATGTACAGTAGCGAGAGGTTTTCATTTCAAAAAAGCTCTTCTAAAATCCAGCTATTGAAAGTTGTGAATATGGTATGCAAACTTGTGTTTTTAAAATAAATATTCTAATGCCTGCTCAGAATATGGGCATGGCTATGTATAAAAAGTGTGTTATACATTCAGTTTTCAGTATGTTGACTTAAGGTTTGTTTTCTTTTGAGTGTTTCTGTGTTTTTTGTTTTTTTTTTAAGTGAAGGCAAAAAAAAAAGCATAATCAGCATAATCAGCATAATCAAAGCTAAAACTTGATCTAAGCATGACAAAAAAAAATGCTAATGTTGTAGGTGATAAAGAGAGGGAACGTATACAGGTATTTGCAAATTTAAATATGCAGTTTTCTGAAGAGAATTAAGATTCATTCTTATGTTTCAGGAAAGAGAATAACTTCTACCTATTTTTTTTATTTTTTTATTTTTTGTCAACTTTTTGTCTATAGGAAATGTGTGAGGGAAAATATAAAGCCCTTTAAAAATGACAACAACAACAAAAAACTCAGCCAAAGAAGTGTCCTTACATCCAGGAATAGGGAAGCGTATTATTATCACACAATTAAATAAAATGTTTAAATAAAGTTTTCTTACATTTCAAGCACTATCATCAGCACTTATGAAATGAATTCCTTGAGTACCTGCACCATTTGTCAAAATGTTTCAGGAATTTTGGTGTGAGGAGTACATTAAGTCTAGACTATCCATATATATATGTTGGCCAGATATGGATTAAAGCAGCCATACTAGAAACTGCTTGCTTTTGGGCTTTCTTTGCAGAGATGTTGTTCATCTTTTGGTGGGTTGGTTGGTTTGGGTTTTGTTGTTGTTGTTGTTGTTCTTGTTTGGTTGGTTCTTTTTTTTGTTGTTATTGCTTGTAAAGTCAATCTTAGTTGTCGGTTGCTTTTGTTTTATTTCATTTTTGCAGTTCTGTTAGTCACCTTTAGGAAAAGTTCTTTAGTTTGTACTCTTTGAGATTTCTATTTGTTTCAGCTAAATTTGATAATTTTTATCAATATTTATTTTATTTAATTTTTAATTTTTATTTTTTAATATAAATATCACTACTCTTTCCCCCTTGTAGTATTTACTTTTCAAAGCCTTAGCTGACCAAGAACTAAAGCAGCATGGAAGGAATAAAATGGAGATGGGTGGAATTCTCTGAAAAATGTATTTTCTCTCTGTTCATTTCCCTGCTGTAGAATAGACTTTATGCTTATTCACCAAGAGAGAGTTTAGAAATGTTTTTAGAAAATGCAGATGTGCAAAGCATTCTTAATAAGGATGGGAAAAGAGTTTGCACTCCCCTTTTAACCACTCTCTCACCTCAGCCCTTTTCAGCATGTAACCTTATTCTCTGTGGGATTACTTGGATGAAAACCAATTAGAGAACTGCTCACACAATATAAATGCATACAGATTAGTACAGATTGAGCAGTACCAATGCCAACTAATCATACAGTATATAAAGTCCTAAACAATATAGATATTAAGGAATGATGGGAAAATGGACTCATATTGTTATAAAACTGAGCACAAAATGGAAGCAGTGAAAAACTGTTTATTTAAATAATAAATAAAGTATAGGCTTTCTCTTCTCCCCTCCTTCTTTTTTTTTTCCTCTGTGGCAGTCTGCCCATAGACAAACTAAGTATACCAAAGAAAAGTCAGCCTACATGTTTCCCTGAGTTTTTCCCATCCCTTCATGGTAACATTACTTCATTCTTGTTTTTTTTTTTTCATCCTTTTGCTGCCTGCCCCTTTGATAACCTCAGATGCAGCACTTACTCTTCAGATAGAATGAAGAGGAGAAAATTGTCCCTTCTGAGGAACGTGATCATACTACTTCAAAGTTTTCTGAGAGGAACAAACTGTGACTCTGAATATAACTGAGTTATTTTAATGCATTGTCCCCAAGGGCTCTGTGACCTGGAGGGTTTGTTTAGCTGCAAGAGGATGACTGCAGAACCAGGAGATCAGCCACTGTTTCCTTTTGCATTGGTATTGTCAATTCCTAACATTCCAGCAAGGATATTTTGAGGAAAATACGCTATTTTTTCTCTTTATGCTTTTTGGCCAGCAAATAGAAATAGAAATAGAATGATGACAAGATGCAAGTGTCCTTCAGATTTCCCGCTTTCTTCATACTCCAGTGTCTGTTCTGATGGATCTACACATTTGGTCATTTTTTCCTTTTGTTCTTTCCTGCTCTTTCAGGTTTTCATTAATAAGCAAATGTTTTCATGATTAAAAATAGAGCTAGGCTTTCTAACAGACAGTAAACTCTTGCTACCCTCCCATGAATTTTCTTTGTTGTATGTGATCATACTGAAACCTTTCGATTTTTTAAGTAATGGATCATTTTCAGCCTGCTCTAATTAGAGACATGTCAGGTGCCCATTACTTATTTAACTACTGAAGGGACTTTTTTTTAATCCTTGAAAAACCTCTTGCCAACAGTCTTGAAAAAAAATGTGCTAGAATTTTGAGTGACCTGCTTCCTATATTCTCTTGAGCCTTTGTCTGACTGATTTCTTAACTGCTGAAGAAAATGGTCCACTAACTATTACAATAAATGTAAGAGAGTACGAAAGCTGTCTAGATATATCTACAAGACAAAAGTAGATGATAACAATGCACATAAAATAACAGAGACATACTTATATTGGCAAGAAACTAGAGACAAGTAAAGGAAACAGAACACTTCAGGATAGATTGGTGCATACATCGGTCTTCTCCAGAACAGCTGTCATTTTTAGACCAGCCATGATTATGTACTGAATTATACTCTGAAAGTGTTTACTATAGCATACAGGGGAAAAAAAAGGTAATTACCTGTACTGTATGGTGCCTGTTTTTCTCTAGCTTCAAAGGACAGAGAACAGAAATCTCTGCTACCATGAATATTACGTAATTTTAGCTGGATTTCTGTGCTCAGTGTTTAATGGAGCTGTGCAGGACTTCAGATGCCTGCATTTAATAAGATCTCACAGCTAGGTTCTGTAGCTGAAACACGGAGACAAATCCTGAAATGTGTATTTGTGTACTAATGATGTCCACATAGGAATATTGGATGCATGTGATGACCTCTTAGATGAAATCTAGATGCCATTATTACCTTAGATGGAGTAGTTTAGTAACGATTCCTCACTCATGAAAGAAAGTCATTTAGGAGACATGATAGAGAGAGTGAGCAATAGTCGATGGAGAGCCTGTGATCCAAGCAGGGTGGCTTGTTAATGCCACAGGGCAGGAGAGGGCAGCAGGATCCCACTGTCTTGTTCTAGTTCATGTAATCCACTCCTCCCTCCAGGGTTTGCTCTGGACCTACAGGCTATGGGGACAGAACCAATTGCTTCTTTAATAAACCTTTTGTTTCTGACCTCAGATGGAGTATTTTTTAGCAAATATGGGGAACTTTACTGAGGCTTTCAGATTTTTCAGGGGGGGGTGGGATCACTGGGGAACTTTTCATGCCAACTCTCAGAGAATTTGAAGTAATGCTGACCTTTTCCATCAGAAATTCAGACCTGATCATTTGAACTTTAAAAAGGAGTTTCTTCTCAACACGAATATGAATCCTTTCTTGGATTTTCCTGAATGAGACTTATTTCCTCAAATGTCTTTCATTGCCTTTACCTCATTAAAGTCCAGCCTGCCCTGGTCCAGCTGTAGGAAAGAATCAGTTGCCTCTGTCACACTGTTATGGAAAATCAAACTCTGACCCTTTTTAAAAGGCAAAAATGTTCCTATTCAATTCATCTGAATTTTTAAGACCCATGAGGAGACGTTTTTACTATATACTGTAATAACCAATGCTGCAGATGGAAAGTCCTTATTTAGAGTTCTTTGCAGCCTCATCTGCCACACTGAGTCAAATTAAGCATAATTTAAAAGAATATTATTCCTATCTAAGAGGTAAGACTATGTTATGCAGATGAATACCGAAAATTTATTTTCATTTCCCTATCTGTAACAGATTTGTCAAAGACCCGTCAAAGAATTGAGACATCACAACCTAAAGAATTTTAAATAGGGAAAAATGTATTAGGTCATCAACTCCTCCCTTCTCCTAGGAGACATTTGTTACTTATGGCATAGTCTGAATTGCTTTGCCCAGCCCAATTGTTCAGTTTTTAATGATACTTGCTGTTGTCCAGAAATTCTGGCAGAAGCAACAATGTTTTTTGGGGAAGAAAAGAAAAGAAAGAAAGAAAGAAAGGGAAAAAAAAGTCAGTGGACAAAAATCACAAACAATGGAAATGCTGTGGGTCTTGGAGTCTTCATGTGAGTTTTGCAGACACAGGAAACTTTTCTGCAGAACCAGGGGAGAAGGTCTGGATCTGCTGAGGGAAGATACCCAATGTTCGAACATAAGCTATAAAAGATAAAAGAGCATTGATTTTCTAATAACAATTTTTATGTTGTTCTATAAAAATGTATTGCAGGAAAAAAAGTAAAGGATGGAGTTTTGCATTTGAGTGGACAAAGGAAAAAATTGGCTGCCAAGGGTAATAGAAGTGTGATGTAACACTATTTCTGTTTCAGGCATAGGAGAGTGTAAGAAAACAGCACATGGCTGGCCGATGTATCTGAAAAATTTGCTGCCTCCTGAAAAGACTGTGAGAAGTAACAAGGCATTATTGGTGAATTGCTGTCCCCAAAGAAGTGAGCAAGGATCTTGCCACTGGTTAGGATTTCATGCACAAGCTGCAATTTTGGCGGTGAGGTGTGGAGAAGCCAAGGGGTTGATGGAACTTTGGCTTATGAATATATGCACACAGCGCTGTACTGGGAAGTGAAATGTGGCCTTCAAATAAATAGAGAAGTCAAAGTCTGGGATGCCTTCTGGGGTTCATTTCTAGCTGAAGCTAGTCCCTGACATTTTTTTATGTGTTTACATTCCTGAGATCACTAACTTACCTGAAGGACTGTACTCTCTCTAACTCCCTTTTAGCATCCTGTTCATGTTCCTGAGTGTGTAAGTAAGTAATTGATATAATACTGTTATGCTTAAACTTCAGGTGTACTTTGAAGGCTGTCTTCAAAGAATTGTTGTCAGGGCATCATGCGAATTGTGAAGCGAAGGAGCGCCATAGCTGACTACCTCCTGTGACCAATAAAGCTCTGTGCCGTGCTCTTTCAGACTCCACTCTGTCTTTGATACTGTCAGTTCCAGGCTTCCTGCTGGTCATATTTACTATCTTAGGCCGTGGAGGAGGGGAAGCAAAACTGTCCCCCAAATAGCAGAGATCTTACTCAGTGGGGATGCTGAACATCAGGCTGAAGACCTTGAGTGGATTAGCTGTCTACTCCTTAGTAGATGTTATGCTGCATTTTGTACTATTTGGTGAATTTGTGTGTGCCCTGGGTACTTCTGTAACACTTCAGTAGTAATTTTTATTGAGATCACCTTCTCCTCCAGTTTTAATAATTCAAATTTAATATGGAAGAAATCATACCTATGGCCTCCCAGCCAAATCCTGTAAGTGGTTCACCTTTCAACATTTGTGTTCATAGAAAAGCTTTCACCTTCTCCACAGTTTGTCCACCCTCTTATAACAGTAAATCTGGATTAGAGAAAATACATTTCAGAGACAGTGCAAATAATGTGTTTCGAAGCATAAAGTGCTTTGGAGGGCAACAACTCAATGTGATTTTCTTCATCATTCTCAAAAAATGTTTAAATCCTCCGTTTATGCTTATTTTATTCTCAACATTAACAAAATAGTTACTATCTATTCTTATGCTTCTGATACCCTGGGAACAGTTAAATAGAACATTTCCACATAAGAAAATCCAAAAGTAAGGTGGAAAATATGTATTACAATAAAAAAATATTCTTTAAGAATTGAGGACACTGAATTTAGAAAGCAAGAGGAAAAAAATTAAAAAAAATCAGCTGAAATCTGTCATTTCTTCATCCTTTACCCAATTTTAACTTACATAAGGAAAAACGTTTTAGCAGTTTTAGTTCTCCATGAATATTCCCCTCCCACTGTTTATGTGAACATATTACTGCTATAGTGAAATCTATATGCAGGGAAAACAGTTTTGTCATATATCGCTCCTTAATAATCTGTCAAATGGCATGAAGAAAGAGAGAACGTATTTACCATTTGTCCTGACCAAAGTAACATGGCTGCTGGACTTGAGGGAGTGCTCTGGGGAACAACATGTCCCTCTTGAGATGTCCACTGTTTATACACTGCTTACGGGGATTTTGAACTGTTTCTTCAAGAGGAGGAAAAAATATAGGTATGATTTGTTCAGGGCTTCTACCCTTAAGTCATTGGTAGAATTATGGGAAGATCAAACTGACTAGACCTTGTTCTTACTGAGATCTGCTGCCAGTATTGTAGTCCTGGAAATGGCCGCACTGCAGAAGAAGTACTATGTGTGAACCTGTATCTGAGGGCAGAATGAAAATACTGCTAGTGGGATTCAGCAGGTCTTAATTCAGATATTGTTCCCAAATGTCCAGTAATGGCCACCTACTGATCCTAGTCCAGCTGGCAGCATACTCATATAAAAGTCTCTGTGGAGAGACACAGCAATCAAATCACACAGAGTGAGAAAGCAATTGCTGTGGAAGAAGCTAACGCTGGGAAATGCCATGAAACCAAATTTCTCCTGCTTGTGTAACATTATTCCTTGTAGCTGCTGGCACTAAAGCAGAAAGCACTGATCGCCTAAGCATATTCAAGGGGATAGAGCTAGGTATGATTTATGCAGTTCAAGACCACAGTGCCTGCGCTAGTGTGGTAGAAAGACATATGGTACTTACTTGAAGCAAGCAGAATACAAACAGAGGTCAGTCTTGCACTGGTGAACAGTATCTTGTATGCGGATATACGGTGCAACTAGAATTCAGCAGTGCTTAGCACAGTGCATTATTATACTGTGGACATGGTAGAACCAGAATTATAACATGAAACAGTGCTTGTGGCTGGAGATGTTGCTCTGAAAACGTATTTGAGAACAACGATGATAGTATAATTTCTGTCATAGGAGTCTCTTGTCTTGGTTAAGAATTTATGTTTCATCAAAATATTATTCTACTAGACACTGCATTCTTGTGGTATTTAAAAGGAATAGAGTGGGCTAATACCCAGGAAATTCCTGCTCAGAGAATGGAATTTACTATTTTGGATATTAACACTGAAGTATTTTTGCATCCACAAAACCATCCATGAAGAAAAAGCCATGCTGGAGTAAAATGCTATTTACCTACAAAGATGACTTGAACAGAGATTATTTTTTTCAGATAGTTTGGCTTTGTCAGTTTCTCTGTTGGTTAGTATTTGGATTTTGTTAAAAAATCAGAATTTTTGTTTTGCTTTCATATGCACTCTCTAAGTTTAACTCACATTGAGCCAGTAGATGATAATCTTGTTTCCGTCTTGATACAGTAAAAAAATAACTTCTTCCTATTAAGATGACTTTGCTTTTTTGTAAAGATGCGGCATACAGGTCAAAATCAATATGTATCTAAATCCTTTGTGGGAAGAAAAGATGGATAAAATGCTTTGAGACAAAATTTTAAAAACAAACTCTGTAATTAGCTTTTATTTAGTCTTTTTTTTTTTTTTAAGACAATGATTTTCATTTCATATGGAAATGTAGATTTCTTCAGAGTAATTTCATGTTCTTTTTGGTTTAAAGCAACTTTTTTCCTTTGATTACTGAAATATGCAGTTCTCTCTATTTAACATGTAATACCAAATCAACATACTTCCCCCTTCCTTTTTTTGCCGATGACAGTCAGCAGAAATCATGTTCCAAAGTGCCCTGAGAACAAGGGCATTGATCTCAAGTGACACTCTTGTGCCACCTTCCTCTTGTCACTTTCAGCTGTAATTTGTTAAGATATCAGCTCTAAATTATTAAACACTTTATAAGTATAAATAATTCAGCAGTCAACAAATAAAGTGACAGCCCATTAATCAGTTTCTATACATGTACGTAGGTGGCATGCTGTGGACTGTGCTGGGGTATGAATTCTGCTGAGGTTCATGGACTCTGCAGCAGCATTGTTTCTTCTCACCTCAGACAAAGGCTTATGTGTCACACTGGTTTTGTGATTTGCCTGCACCAAATCAAGTTCTTCCTAAATTCAAGTGCAGGACTTGTGACAAACATTGAGGCTTTTACTGCATGAGACCAAATCTACCTGGGGTCCTTTCTTCTGGCTGAGTTCAAATCTCCCATAAGCCGACCAACTCGGGAACACCTGAAATCAATCAGTGTGCTTTTAAGTGGGCATATTGCAAGGTGACACAATATTCCTGACAGCAGGACCACTTCTTTCCTATCTTGGGCATCATCTGAATGTGATAAGCAGCGTGTGAATTAGGCTGAGATTCTTTTGTGCTGCCAGTGTGATCAGGAAGCATTCCCTCCTCAAGCCTTCAGCAAAGTTCTTGTTACACACGGGCAGAACGTATCAATGAAATGCTGTTGTCTGAGCACAGTATATTCCAAATGCAAAGTGTTATTAGGATTTCTCAGAACAAAGAAGGCCTATTTAGCACTCCTGAAATTCTACCAGGAGTCCATCAGTAGGCACAAATGTGCTTTCCTCCTCAGAAAAATTGCCCTTGGATATTGTTATCTCAATATGCCATGAATATTCTAGGTAAACCTGTGTATAGAGATTGTGCTCTGTGCTTAGCTTTGTTGGTATTCTGAAAACAAACAAACAAACAAAAACGCTTCTCAAGAAAATAGTTAAATAAATGCTGTGTTGATTACTGTGCTTTTAGACCACCATATGACAAACATAAAGGCAGAGTGATCGCCTTCAAGACTTTACAGTGCAGGTGTTGCAGTTTTGGATTGTAAAATTTCCTAAGGAAGAATAGGAGAAATGGTTGTTTAACAGCTTTCCGTTCTGCCTGTGCATAGAAGGCTTGGAAAATTTTTGTCATAATGGAGAGACACAAAGAGGCAACAGAAATGATCCTAAGTCAAGGATCAATCCATCACATATAGGAAAAGATTATGTATGTGTCAATCTCTCTTGCTTTTTGATGCAGAACAAATGGATGTTACCCTTGGTAAATGGTTTATATGAATGCCAGTGCAGCGTTTTAATAGAACAGGCCAAGGACAGGGAGACCTCAGACTTCAGCATAGTCAGGGTTTCTTGCTGGATAAAGCACTAGACTGGAACTCGCAAGACCTAAGTTCTGTTGTTTGATGACCTTGAGCAAGTCTCTTCACCCCTACACAGCACCCTTATAAAACTGTGATAATGATATTGACCTCTTTTGTTACAGAGCCGTGAGGTCTGGTGTTAAAAATTGTGCTTAAGAGCAAGGTGGTGGTGTCACCCTGTACGAAGTTGGAACTTTGATGAGACAGAATTTGGACCACATACATGCAATGAAGAGATTCTAAATTACACTGGTGATTTAATTTACGTAAGTGCTTGAAATGAGAAATGTGAGCACCTGTGATGGGGCTGGTCTGAATAATATATAGCATGCAAGTGCAATGGCACTAACAAGAAAATAATGCGGTTCAGAAACGGAATATGAGAAATGACAAGCTACTGGCAGAGGAAAACCTTTGCTAAATGGAATGTGAATCTGTGATGAAACTGAGTAAACTATGCAGATTTTGTAAAAATAAAACAATATGGAAATTTGTCTTACACTGGGATGAAATTAAAAGTATTCTTTTATGAAAGCCCTAGGCTGAAACACTCATATGTAAATAAGGATTAGGTTCTGATCTTTCTCACAGTAGAATCGAAGCAGAAATACACTGTTTGGTGCAGAACTTAATAGCTGGGGCATGGGAGTGTTTATTGCAAAGTCAGAGTGTCTCACAGCAAACTGGAGCAGGGGAAACGTATCCATGATATTAGTTTTCTGACTATTATATTTTCTGACTATTCTGTCCCTGGTCAAGGAATCAGGTTTGTGGATAATGAACGCTTTTAAGGTCTCCAAGATGATGTGACATCATCTGTATGTAAAATGCAAGTACCAATGCTCTTGAGGCAGAGTTTCAAGGTGAAAGTTAAAACTGTCTTGGAACAAGGTGGCTGAGAAAAGTTGCAAGGCCAATTGACTGGATCAGCAGTATGGTGGCAGTTAGAAAGACAGGCAAACTGATGATCTGCATCAATCCAAAAGACCTCAATAGCATACTAAAGTGCTTATACTGTTCCCTGCCAACAGTCACTGAAATATTGCCAAATCAAATGAACACAATAGTCTTTTCAGTCATGGATGCCAGAGATGGCTTCTGGCAAGTGAAACTGGTTGCAGCAAACAGTTACTTGACAACTTTCTGGACCCTGTTTGGGTGCTATCAGTGGCTGACAATGCTGTACAGAATGGGAATCGCTTCAGGGGGTACCAGCAGAGATTGCACACAGCCCCTGAGGGTTGTCTGCTGCAGATATCAGTGCAGATGACATTGTTTATGCTCATGTGGGAGGGCAAGGAATGAGCTGTGGCCGATCACGATCACAAATTTGCTCTGGTAGAGGCAGCAGGAAAGATCAGTCACAAGCAAATGTAAGATGTACTGACTCAGTACAAAGTTCTCCAGCCTCATGTCCTGTTCCTGGTGGTGGCAGCTGGAGGAAGACAAGTACAAAGACATATCAAATCCATGACGATAATCCCAAAAGCTTCTGTGCTGCAGTTTGAGAAGACAGAGTGGCTGCACAGAAGCATATATACCAAACAGTCCTGCACTGACTTCCCCAGGACCACCACTAGCTTCCGGGAAATTATTTCCCTCTGCAAAAAGCCAATCTCTTTATTTCTCTCTCCCCACACCCACTACCACCCCCAATTTTATTCATGTTTTTTAATTCTCCTTCGCTTTTCTTTGTTTGTTTTTTTTAAAAAAATTTTCCTATGGTAATCTGTTTTCATTATCTACACCTCTTAGAAGTCTTTTAGCAAGTTATAGTTTTGTTGTAACTTTTCATTCATCTTTCATGAAGACTATTTCATGATCAATTCCTTCCCAGTACTGAGGTGTTTGAAAAGGTCTTACCATTAACTTCAATGTTTCTGGAAATTATATATCAAAACCTAGTGGGTCCATCTCTTTTGAATTTAACTCCACTTTCTAGACTTCGTGACTTCGTTTGGTCACTGTTTTGAGTTTTTCTTACAATCTAATAATTGTACAATTAGTCTACTGCATAAAAGTAGCTCTCTTATTTGCTACTGATTGATTTTGAATGTTTTTAAAATTTCTGTGTTTAAAAAAAAATGTTGATCTTTTGATCATGTACTTTAATGTATTATATATGTTTTTATTTACACTTTCTGTAATATTATGTCTTTAAACCATCCACCTGCTGTATCTTACTGTTCCACTGCTCCTCTTTGAATGAATGCTCTATTCTGTTATACTTTCCTTAAAAATTAAATATTATTTTAATAAATTT
>PPHD01017554.1:0-14986 GCA_002909625.1 Bambusicola thoracicus
ATAAATCTGAGGAGGCACCTGGCCCTGTTATGGACTCCCATGGTGTGCATTGCTGGGACAAATCTGTCCGTGCAGCAGTTCCTCCTCCTGTACAACTATGGGTACATTCCCTCTTGTACTGATTGCACACACGCTCAACCAATCACTAGAAAGTAAAATTTGACCCCATCAAGCAGAGGCTCGTAACGATCTCAGCAGGTTTATTGGCCTGATCAATAGCACATGGCTCCTCTGCAGGAGCTGAAAATGTCTAAGTCATCCTTACGTTAAAATAAGTGTGGGGGAAAGGCATTTCCATGCTGAATTGTTCAATCTGTTTAAATTAGGTTTCTGTTCCTCCCCCCCGCCCCAAACTATCGACTAATGGGCTCTCACAAATTCCTAAATGTGTCTGATTTTGAAGACAATGCCATTTTTCTTGGGAAAGAAAATCGTTAAGTGACAAGTGAGCAAGGAGCCTGTCCTTGTCAGTGCGCTTCTCAGCTGGGGAAACAGGTGTGGGAAAGGCTTAAATTAAGTGCTTCTCTGCACTGTGAGTCAAAATGTAAATGGTTCGCCTTCTGATGGCTTTGTTTTCCTCTTAGGGTTTCGCTCATTTTTTGCTATCAAGTCCAGTCGTGCTGTGTTCCAGAAATAAGTGCAACGTTCACAATGCATCGATTTCCTCGGTTGTAAAACCTGTCATTTCATCACTGTTTCCTGAACGCCTCAGGATTTCCCATGGCTCCCATGATGAAGCCAACCCTAAGCAGCCACCCCTCATTTCAGCCCACTGGCCCATGTGCTGAGCCCCTCTGTGCTGACGGCCATGTGCCGTTTCGTTGCCTCTGTATCATCATCCCAAACCCTGGGGAAAGGTTGTGCTGGGGCTTTGTCAGCACAGCAACTCAGTGTTGTTGCTATTAGCTTTGTCCTTCTGGCCCCAGGTGTTATAAACGCTGCACTTTGTACGAAGGGCATGCCACAGCCCTCCCATCTCCTGCTTTTACACTTGTTTTCAGATGTTATTAGGAAAAGTTTCTTCTGAGAAAGAGTGGTGCTGCAGTGGCGCAGCTGCCCAGGGAATGGTGGGGGTCACCATCCCTGGAGGTGTTCCAGATCCATGGAGATGTGGCACTGAGGGTCGTGGTTATGGGCTTGGGGGGGTGGGTTGGGGTTGGACTTGGAGGTCTTAGTGGTCTTTTCCAACCTAATTGATTCTATGATTCTGATTACATACAGTACTTAAATACGCCAGCTCAGGGAGGAGGCCAAATCCTGCCCTGTCTTGTGTTGAAGGCAAAGGTAGAGACCAGCCCAAATCTTTCTCACCTGGGGAAAATGGCTGTTCCTATCAAGGAAAATACCAAACAGGTTATATCCATCTCCTTTCCAAATTAAGAGACCAACAGCAAGAAGGCTCATCTAATGTAAATTAGGCAAGATTTAGCAGGGTAAGTGGAGTACTTAGTAGTGTTTGATGTCGTATTTATGGGTGTTGGGTAGTTTTTTTTTCTTCCCAGATTTGCAGTGATACTATCACATTTGGAGGAATGGGAACAATAAAGGGGAGTTGGAATAACTGACTTTTTATGGTCCCGTCTATGATTCTAATACTGGAAAGTGTCAGATTTTCAGCCACTGTGGAACTGGTGGGGAGATGAATCTAGATTTTATTTTAAAAGCACAACTGAAGTTTAAAGCAGAAAAGGAGGGGGTGTCCTTCGCTGCCCATGCTCCCTTTTAGCAGGTGCCTTGTTGTATTGATAACACTCAAGGTTGGCCTCAAGTTGCGCCAGGGTAAGTTTAGGTTGGATATCAGGAGAAACTTCTTTACAGAAGGGGTTGTTAAGCACTGGAATGGGCTCCCCAGGGAGGTGGTTGAGTCACCATCCCTGGATGTGTTTAAAAACCCTCTGGATGTGGTGCTCAGGGACATGATTTAGTAGTGGGTTGTTAGAGTTAGGGTAGCATGGTTAGGTTGTGGTTATGCTTGATGATCTTTAAGGTCTTTTCCAACCTGAGCGATTCTATGATTATCAAAAAACAAGTTCTAAAGTGATGAAAAGCTGGTGCTGATGCTTGGTTTTGGTCCTACAAACCCTCTGAGCCCAGGTTTGCTGCTGTTCTGCTCCTCATCATGTCTTTCACATGTAAAGCTTCCTGTGGCACGCAGGGCTGAGGGGTGCTGAGCCTTTTGGCTTTGAGGACATCGCATGTGAAAACAAAACAGTCAGATCTTTTTTCGGTTGAATGATTCTTTGGGTTCTTTTCTGTATGTGTGACTAAAAAGTGTTGTTGTGCAATCTTATGAAAACGAACCAGGAGATGGGAGGAGGCATTCTGGTCCCACCTGGGCTTTTTGGAGGGGTAAACTTTCATTCCTGTGATTGCTGAAAGCAGATAAAGCAGAACAGGTGCGGAGAACCTGGCTCCAAATTACTCACTGTGCAATGGTTTGGCTGCGAGCCGAAGGAAGGCGCTGGGAATTACAGCATAAAGGCAGTCAGAAAGCAAAGAGCAATGGATTTTATATTGCGGCCTTTCAATTCCCCTTCCACAAAGGCTTTTGTGTACATTTAGGGAGGGAAGGAGAACTGGCTGCTGGTCCTGCCCATGGGAGCAGAGGAGGGTGCAAGGGTGACGCAGAACGCTCTGCATCTCTCCTCTGCCCAGGGAGGGATTCAAGATGCTCTAAGCCAGAGAAAGATCCAGAGTGCACAAGGGAAGGCTTGATTTCCTAACGCGGCAGCGTGTTTTGCTTTTTATTAGCTATCTTGCACTGCAGCAAAACTCATCCCGGTCATAATCGTTCCCAGTGCCGGAGAAAGAAGTAAAATGCAGGAGCAAATAACTGCCTTTGTGGGTTCATGAACACCCGGGCTTCTTTGCGCTTCTGAGTTCTGGCATAATAAATCCTGAAGTGCTTTTCTGCTCGCAGCAGACACGGTTAACACAGCTGTTTGCTGGTGTGTCCTTAAGAGGAAACAAATGGCAGCTTCTCAATGGGCAAGCAGAGGAGGCCTGAAAACCCTGTGATTTTCTCCTCGTTTGAGAAGCTAAGAAATGAAAGAAAACCAACAGATATCCCTATATTTTCTTCTTTAAATCTCTTTCTCTGTTTTCCTCTGGGACAGAATGCAGTCAGCACTTCAGAAGGTGTCTGTTAAGGTGGGAATGACAGCAGCTCACTCACACCACCTGCCCCGACACCAGAGATGGCCAAGTGGACAAGATGCATTTCTTTCCCTTCAGCAGGGAGAGAAGGGGTCTGTGGGGATGCTCAGGCATGCTGGGCCCTGTAAACTTGATGCTGTGTAAATGCAGCCTTCCCCTCCCCACATCCTGCACCCCCCCAGGACGATCCTTAGCAGGACACAGTGACCACAGCAGGTTTCCCTTCCGTTTCTCCCAGTGCAATCACAGCCGCTGACTTCTGCTTGTCTGCAGATCCAGCTTGCAGCTGGAAGCTCAAACCTCCATTTATGTTCTGTATGGGTTCCTAATCTGGAAATGGATCTAATTTGCTTTACTGAATTACAAGCAAATTAAGCTGAACACATTGTGTAATGCCTGGATGCGTTGCGGGGCTTTCGTGAAATAGGAAGAAGAGTGTTTGCAATTGCTGCAAGTATCTCCTTCCCTCAATATCAGTAACTTTGTGTTCTCAAAAATATCCAATGTCTCTATTAACAGCGGTTTTTGCTTGGGGCCAGGAGCTGGAGCTGCATCTGTCTCACATCTTTCATCCTCTCAGCCATAAAAGAACATCCCTGCCAACATCCCGAGCTCTGTTCCCTCGCAGCTCCTCCCTTCACAGTCAGACACACTTTGGTTATCTGCAATATTGCTCTTGATGGTATTATTAAATAGTTCTGATCGTTTTCCTGTTGGCAATGGCTTTTTCCTCTCAGATGGATTTTTTCCCCCCCCCGGTTGTAAATCAGCTTTAGAGCCTCGTACGTTTAAGGAGAATAAATACCTCAGTGCTCCAAATGAGACAAGTATTTTGCATTTTCATTTCCTGACCCATCAGGGAGAGTTTCATGCAAAATGCAGGAGAAATGTCAAAATGATGAAACAGCAGAGTTTTTGGTTTGGTCTCTGGTTAGCACAGCTGATGTCAGACCAACTATCCAGTGCTCCTCAGACTCCGCAGAGGGTGAACTCCAAGAGGGCAAACCCTTTGTAGGTCATTTCTCAATGGCCAGTTGAGCTTGCTGACAAACACTCAGCACCTGAGGCTTTGTGTATTTTTTTTTTTCAGTTTACTGATGGGATCTGAAAACCAAGGGATGGATCCTGCCTGAGGAGGACAGGCTGAGAAGAGAAGGCTCTGGGGGGGGCTGAGAGCAGCCCATCAGTACCTACAGGGGCTGTAAGGAAGGAGGGGACAGAGTCTGTAGCAGGGCCTGTTGTGATAGGATGAGGGGAAATGGTTTCAAACTAAAAGAGGGGAGGTTTAGGTTGGTTATAAAGGAGAAGTTTTTTCTAATAAGGGCAGTGAGGCAGTGGCACAGGTTGCCCAGAGAGGTGGTGGTGCCCCATCCCTGCAGACACCCAAGGTCAGGCTGGATGGGCTCTGAGCACTGATGGAGCTGTGGATGTCCCTGCTCAGCACAGGGAGTTGGACCAGATGGCCTTTAAGGGTCCCTTCCTCCTCCAACAATTCTCTGCAACATCAAGTTTAGTTTCCTTTCACCACACCCCATTTATTCTGATAGCAGGGAAACCTTTCCTCTTCCCAAAGGCTGTTTAACAGGACTGATTTGCAAGGTTATTTTTTTTAGCTGAGAGCAATTAAAAACTCTAACTGTGATAATTAACAGTCACAAAGCTTATCTTTGGGGAAAGTCTAGCACGCAGTCCTATTTTAGCCCTATTATAATAAGGAGGGATAAAAATGATATCAGTCCCCACCGGGACTCAGAGCAGGAGCCTGGTGGAGCGCCTGCATGGGGCGTGAGCTGCCCATGCAGCATGGGAGGTGTGTCATTTTGGCAAACAGAGAATGCTGTGACGTAGAAACAAACTGTCAGCGGCCGATGTAGGAAAGGGTGTTCCTCCCTGCTCACAGGAAGCGGTAGTTTTGTGGAACTAACCCCAGGGTCGGCCTTCCGAGACGGCGTACCGGGATGCTGGGGAGGCTTCTGGGCCGTGGTCCCATGGGGTGGTGGAGGTGGGGGGCTCACCTACACGCCCGGGACCCCCACGCTGCTGCTCCACCACTGCTGTGCTGTGCCAGAGGTGTCGGGAACAGAGCCCGGGGTGCGCAGGGTGCAGTGCTGCAGACGGCTGCTCCAGGTGGGTGGAAGTGCTTTGGTGGCTGTTTTGTGCTGCGTTAATGGGGGAGAAGGGTTTGTGCAGGGAACAGCTGGGAAATGATCCCCGTCCTGGGCTGCTGCAGGGCTGTGTTGGTGCTATGAATGCTCGTGGGGATACAGAGACAATTGAGAGTTCCAAGTAGGGGGATGAAGTCTTTTTGTGTGTGTTAAATAGCTCTGCTCCTAGGGTGGCAAACACAAAGCGATGTCTTATGTCTGGGAATCTGTTAGCTAAAAAAGAAAGTGAAAGTTCCTCCTCGCAGTTTGTTGCCGGCTCTCTGGAGGAGGATGGTGCAATCCCCACTCCAACAGGTATGGTGCTGTCACATCCCATCCATCCCCACCCAGAGCATACTGGAAACCAGAGATGTGCCACTTCAGAAAGGGACACTGCTATGGCTCAGTGCAGCGACTTCCAGGCAGTGGATATGTTTGTTGCTCTTTCCAATGAGAGTGAAAGATCCTAACCGTGGTTGCACATCCTTCCAGGCTGGTCTTCCCACCAGGGAGCTGCTTGGTGCCCACTGCAGATGAGGTCTCTGCACCAAATTCCTCGCCCTGGTGAGTTCAGATTGTGTGGGGCTGCCACTGCTGCCATGGGTCCGCAGCATGGGCCTTTACCCACGTCTTCTTGGGGCTGGAACCTGTCCTTTTACTGATCTGTCCATCTGCTGATCAAATTCAGACTCTTACTGACATTTCAGATCCATCTCTGGTCTCCCTGGAGAGAGACCAGATTTACCTGCGCTGTAAGGATGCCAGGATTTATACCTGGAATCGTTCAGCCATTTACCACCCTCGGTGTGCAAGAACAGGTGCGGGACAAAGGCACTTAATGTGATTTCACCATCTCGGTGCACACAGGGAGAGGTGCTCTGTGCCCTCAGCAGCAGCCAGGCAGTATGGGATGCTGAGACCACGCATCTTTGTGCCCATCCCTTCCTGCATGGCTTGATCACCCACAGCGTGCTTCTAAACACCAGTTCCACATCTGCAAGCACAGGGCACCATCACCCAGCATCTTGTGTGCACCCTGCCTGGATGTGCAAGCAGTGGTTGCCTGTACAGGTGTGCAAAGCGAAAGCCAGCATTTGGGCTGGCCATTGCTTCCCCTATTTCCACAGGAGACTGTGGCCTCGCTGTGGCCTGTCATTGGACTTGTTTCCATCAAGAGGCGCTGGAGTCCCTTTCTCATTATGCTCACAGTGACAGCATACTAATGACATCGCTGCAGCACTCTGCTGGGGTGTCATGTATCATCATTAGAGTACAGCAACCTGGTACCCAGCTTGCATGAGAACGACAGCCTCCCACCAGCCTGTACTTTCACAGACCTCATCTCTCCATCAGCCCTTTCTGAAAGAGATGCTGTGGAGGAGTTACTGGTGCTGCTGGCAGTTTGCTGAGCTCCCTGTTGAAAAGCAGGAGGCAAGCAGGGTGACAGCATGCTGTGGGATGGGTGACTGCAGCCCCACATCTCTTCCCTTCAGAATAGGGAAGACTGGGGAGATTTTTAGTTTAAAACCTACCCAAAATAAAGAAAATAACTTTAAAAAATGAGTAAGTTCTAAATACAACAAAGCATCTCATCCCACCTGCTGGATCTTATTGACATTAGAGAGCATGTTTGGCTCTCAAAGGATAGAAAGGTGCTGTCCTAAACTTTGGGTCCCTTTCCCCCTTAACTTAACTTAAGGGACGTGGTGATGGGCATGGGGGGGTGGGTTGGGGTTGGACCGGGTGATCTTAGAGGTCTTTTCAGCCTGATTGATTCAATGGCTTCTTTTTTTCCTTCTTCTCCTTCTTAAGCTTTGCTCACCCTTTTCTTTTGCAAAATCTCTTAAAGCGTTCAAACACGAAAGAAGGCCTACGAATTTTGACAAAAAGGTGTTGGTGTGGGCAGGACGCTTTAAAAAGGAGGAGGACATTCCCAAGTACATAACGTAAGTAGACCTTTCTCCTTCTGATATTAATTTAATTTTGCTGAGTGGTGCTGTTGGGAGTGAACATACAGATTGACACCTCAGCCTGCATTAGTCAGAAGAAGGTTGCTCACATGGTTGGTATCTGTGGACTGCCATGCCAGTGGTGCTCACAGCTACTGGTGTCCAAAAAGAGTCCCAGCTGTTGGGAGCATCAACTTCTTGTTTTGCCTCTGATGTAGACTGACTTCACCTATTTTTGCTGTCACCCATTTCAAGCTCATCAGAATTGTCTTTTGCAAGGCTCTGTAGTTCAGGAGTCACCATGGTGAAATATCATCCACTTTGGGTTTTTACAGGTCTTGCTAGCTTTTATTAAAGTAACGTTAGTGTTACTCACAGATCTGGTGGAAGACATCTGCAAATTGTTTTTGGTGTTTCTTGGTTTGTGGTTTTACCCCCTTGTCAAGGTATTTTGTTACAGGGTTGTGTTTCATTTCAGAGTCCCAGTGCCCCCTGCCTTGTGGTGTCCTTGGGGGTTGGCCTTCCCCTTGCATTCATAATGGAACCCAAAGCTGGATATCATCTCATGAATGACTCAGGCTGTCACCTTGCAGTCTCTTACAAGCATGAGTGGTCAGATAAATGCTGTGAATCACTTGTGGAAGGCCGTGAAGATTTCTCAGCAGTGGTTGTGAGAAGTTGGTTTGGGATGATGACTCTGGATGGATGGTGGTCATCCGCTCAGGCTCAGCCTTCCACTTCATGGTGCACAAACAGGCAGCTGCTGGAAGATATGGGGATTCGTTATCCAGCTCCTCACAATCTCATTTCCCACACGCTGCTGCAGGATGGGAACTCTGCTTTGTCCTCTGCAGGTCTGAGGTTCTGGATGCAGCGAGGAACACGGTGAGGATAAAGGTTTGCTACATCATGATTGCGCTGACCTTGCTGGGCTGCTTGGCCATGGTCATCACAGGCAAAGAGGTGAGTATTGTTTTCTGGATGACACACTCATCAGCTGGGCTATGCGGACTTTCTTTTTAAGTAAGCACCCAGTTGGCAGGCTTTGAGATCAAGTCCATGTTAGCAATATTAGCATGGGATATCTATTGCCTCATTCTCCAGGGGAGAGGTTGGCGTGGGGAAGCACAATTTGCTTGTTAAAGTGTTCCTTCTGGCACACTTCACCATAAACCTGTGCACTGAGTGCCTCCATATCACGGTGCTTCAGCAAGTCCAAAGGTTGTGGAGCAGCTCTGATAGTGTTGGCAGGGCCTGCTCCTGCCCTGTGGCCATGGGTAATGGGCTCCTGTGGTTCTGCCCAGCATGCCACCATGGACACATGGCTGTGATGCTCTCTTCTCCTGTGCCACGTGTATGGAAGGAAGATCTGCTGCCCAACTGGCACGTCCTAGTTGCAAGTGCACTGTCGTTCTTCCTACCTGCTCATACACCTGTAAACATCATGCAGTGTAATTGTTCTGCTACTTAGAAGCTGAAAATGGTGACAAATTGGTAAAACAAAGAAGCACATTCATGTCTTTCATCATGAAATATCACAGAGGACAGTGGGTTGTCAAAGCAAGCGGTGCAAATGCAGGGAACTTTAGTGGTGGGAAATGTATACATGCAATGGTTTTCACCATTTCTTTCCAAAGGCTGCTAAAAAGGATCACACACTGCTGAGGGTGAATGAGGAGAAGAAGGCTAAATGGAGGGCTGAAGCAGAGAAAGATCAGGAGGCAGCTGCTGTGAAGGCACAGTGATCAGGAACAGGTTTGCTTTAACAGCGGGAGAGAAGTGATTTGCACACATGCCATATGTACCTGCCTTCGTTTTACTCCTTGGATCTTTCTGCCTGCAACTCTCCCGGGGTAAAGGCTGCTCCGTGTGAACTGTGAAGCTCTGGTGCAAACCCCAGCAGCTTCTTTCTGTGGCCTCTGGTCTTTGGCACTGGGTTTGGCTAAAATACAGACACCTCCTCTGAGCTGGGAAGTGTGAGGGTGATGGGTGGAGGACTGCACAGCTCAGGATCCGCTTCTTATGGTGCTGCTGCTGCTCAGCATGATCCTTGCAGACAGGAAGGATGCAGCCCTATATCAGAGAGCATCCCAGGCTGTGCAGATCCTCTAGTGCACGCAGGCTTGGCCAAAGGGATCTGGGGCAGGGGGAAAACAGGTCTGAAATGTGTCCTCAAACCAAGAAGAGGTCAAATATCTCTCCCTCTGACTCTGCTGTCAATGCTGTCCCATGCCTCTCCCCAGCCCCTCACAGGGGAATGTGAGCAGGGAGAGATGAAAAGGGTATGAGCAGCCCTGGTGACTGAGTTGGGCCAAAAAGGCTTTGGGTCAGAGAAGCTGCTGTGAACGTGGGGTGGCAGCGTGGGCTCATGGGGTGGTTTGGTGATGGTGGACAGCTGCCCTCCCAGGAGCAGGGAGCCTGGCCAGGGGCACTGCCCATCCTGTTGTACTTCGCTGGCTTTGCTTTTTCATCTTCTGCTTCCAGACGTTGGGCATGAAAGCTCCCTAGCACTTGCTTAGTTATGATTTTAGTTAGGATTAATTGCTAATACATGGTTTGCTAAAACTGAATTCTTTTTAATCACCATAGTTCATTAACTCATAATAAAACAGCTGTCCAATTACATCTAAAACAAACACTTCTCTTCACAGCTTCATTTAAAGTGTCACCAAACTCTGAGATGATGCTTAATGGGAGAGATCCTCATGAAATACTGAAAGTTCTGTTTCCATAAAGTCATTAAACCTTACGACAGACCTCAGCTCACCCCTTTGGTCCGAGTCTCTGTGCATCTCTCATATCATAGAGTCATTAAGGTTGGAAAAGGCCACTAAGTTCATCAAGTTCAACCATCAACCCATCACCATCAGGTCTGCTAAGACAGGTAAACCCTTAAGATCCTTAAGTTGAGCCCACGGAGCTGGATGTGCTGCATGGGATACCAAGGGATGTGGAGCAACAAAACCCACCATCTCATCCCAACCGCCACAGGAGGTGGCAGATGCTGTAACCAAGCTCAGCCTTTCTGCTACACATAATCACACCAAGGCTTGGCTCTGCTGCTGCAAGGTTTGTTACCTGGACCACGTATGCTTGGTTCCAGCAGTCTGGAAGATCCCATGCAGGTGTCTGGGTTTATTGTGCCAAAAATGATGTCTGCTCATCACTGGTGTGTCACTCCATGAAGAAGCTGCTGGCAAGGGTGGGCTTATCCCCAGGGCTTGGGGTCAGCACTCAGCAGCTGTTGGGCTCCTGGGCCTGTGGTCTATGGGTGTTTGGTAGCGGTGGTTTCTTCCTTTTGCGCATCCACGGAGGATGAGGAGCTGTGTGAGGGGACGTTACATCTGTCACTTCTTGGTGTTTGCAGTCCTTGTTTCTGACTCACAGACCCGTGCAGTACAAATTGTAAGAAGTGATGTCTGTTCCCTGCAGTATTCCTCACAGTGCATCTCAGGAAAGTGAAAATGATGGTCTAGGACAAGTACAGAGTCAGCAAGTCTCTGGTGAGGAGGCATTTCTGCTGGCACAGGTAATCCATGCTCACTGGGTGGATGTGACCTGGTTTCCTTGGTTAGTGCACTAACCTGGAAGAATTTCCTTCAAGTTGATGTTCATGTGGGGATAAACTAAAACACTCAGTCCCCTGGATAAGTTCTAAATCATTAAATGGCCTTTTTGGGCCCCTGCAAAGAGGACACTTAAAGGAACCCATTCTGGTGCTCATAAACAAAATCACTTCCACCTTCTGAGCTTCCCTGACTGAAGCAGAAAAGGAGATGGCCACAACTGTGTTCAAAGAACAAACACATTTATCGTGACTTGTTCTGTTCTGCACTTCCCTGTGCCTGGGAGAAAACAAATAAGCAGCCAACCCAGTCCAGATATGGGCTATTTTCAAACCCTCTTGAATAACCTTGATCTCTGTTGAGTAGTGCATAAAGCTGCTGCGCTACACATTGTCATTAAGAAGAAGGAAAAATCAATTCCTCCTCCCTCATCCAATGACAACGGGCCATCTCGGTTTGATCAGATGACCCAGCTGCTTTTTGGGCTCTTGCGAAGAGCAATGAACATTATGTAGGGGATAATCCTTTTCTGGTGCCGGCTACAAGATAATTCATTTTAATATAGCAATATTCACCCTCCAAAATCAATCAGATTAATCACTGGCTTGCACTCTGCTGGTGTAGAACAGCCTTGTCTGGAGCCATTCCCTGTAGTAATGGGAGATGCCAGCAGAGGACATTGTGCTGATACCTCTCCAGCAGTGGGACTTAGCACTGCTTGCTAAAATCAGTATCCATCTGTGTTTGCAGAGTCCTTTGACTCTCCTTTGGAAAAGTTTCTAATTAACACAGCTTCCATATCCTCACCACCTTAGGCTAGTGGCGTTTTCTCTTTCTCCTCCGTCTATATTGATTCAGAGTCACACCTGATCCCACACTCCTTTTAAAAGGAGGCAGAAATTGTTGTTAGGAAGGACTGATTCTTCCCCTTTTCAAGAACGTGCCTTGTATTTCCCCAGCCTGGCCTTAAGGCAGGGGATGGAGCTGGCAGCACCGCTTTGCCACAGGGCTCAGGCACTGGGGATGCGTCTTTTCAGCTCTCACCTCCTTCTTTATCCCTCTGCATCAGAAGGAAAGAAAGCTTCCTCCCTTGTAGGGCTTTTGCCACTTTAATGAACTCCTACGTGAAAATGGTTAACAACGGGCTGTAGGCTGATGCCAAAGAGGTTTGTCTTATAGTGATTGCTGGGGAATATTTTGCTTAGTAGCTGGAGTTTACCTAATTCTGCTTCCATTAAAATCAATGCTGTGATTCCTCCTGGCTGTGAATTAGAGATATTATCCACTGCTTTTGGAAATCCATCTGTTTTACAGAAGATTGCCTTCCCCAGCATTGCTGTGGGGCAGCAATGGATGCACCTGAGCTTTCTTCTGCTGCTGTGATGAGATCTCTGATGAGCTCCCAGTGCCTCAGACAGAGTGTGAGATGGAAAATTTGAGCTCTGGAGATCCCAGGCCCTTCCTTGCTCATTTTGCCTCTCTTTTTGACTCACTCGGGAGTTTCTAGCGACACTTGGTTCCTCCCATCCATCTGCTATGTACTGCTCCTCTCTGGTATGCATTAGGGCCCATGTCATTCTGTACTTGCAGGGTACAATTTCCCTAGATGCAGACAACATCTTGCCATTCAGATCTCATTTTTAAGCCTTTCCTGTTTAAAGACCTCAGCATTACTTCTCCCACCAAGCTGGAAACTGCTGCTCATTCTAAGGCAGATTGCACCCAGCCTTGGCTTCCAAGCTTTGGACATTGTCTTCACTATGGAGTAGAAAACATCCCATCTCTCCTCTTTCCTGTATGCAGCTGGTTGTCCCTCTATTGGAGCTGGATTCCTGCTATTTTCAAAACACCTGTTGTTTCTGACTGTTGCTTGGTGAGTGTTACAGGCTTACCGGCCCAATGGGTGATGCGCACTGGATTTGCTCCTGTATCAAGAGATTTACTAAGGTTAGCATCCTATTCATAAAGGATCAAAATGAATATTTATTAGCAGCGAATCAATGACCTAATCCAGTGCTTTCACAGAAAGAAAAGATCTAAGAGCTGTTCAGACTTTTACCAGCTGCCCTGGGGAATCCCATTGCACAGCGGTGATGCTGCAGAGGCTGTGGTTGCTCTGTGCCTGAGGCTCCAATGCCTGCAGGAGCTGCATGGCTGCAGGGCTGGGGGAAGGCTTTTGTTCCCTGGTTCTGTTCAAAGGAGATTCAAGGTTGAAGGCCTCCTCTTTCCAGCCTCATGCTCCCTCATTGCAGCCAATAAGCTGTGGCTGCTGCTGGCCCAAAGGGGAGCTCTGCAGCTCACACCCATAGCGACTGCAGAGAGGGTTTAAACACCGCTCTCCTGTTTGATTTTGGCATGAATTCACTCCAGTCTAGCAGGGAAGCAAGACCAATGCTCAATAATTTGAATTAATTAAAGGATCATTCATTAATGCGCTGAGGTAGCGTTAAAGCAATTTTCCATGGTTAAGTGGTTTGACAGTCATTAGGGCTGTATGATTTATTGCAAAACCACTGTGACTGTCAGATGGGGAGTAGGTAACTCCTGAAAGGCTCAGCGCTCCAAATGGAGCACTGCACCTCTCTGCTCTGCACAGAGGCAGCTGCTACACAGAAACCTGGAGCTTGGATCTGATTCCTCCTCTGGAGCATCGCATCTCCCCAGTGAACAGCTCCAGACCTTCTGCTGTTTGGTCAGGGGCTGTTGTTTGCTGGGTGTATGAGGGATCAGCAGGGGAGGAGGGCAGTCTGGAAGGGGATTTAGCTGAGCTCACTCGTGGCTTATGTATGCTCTGCAATGTGAGCTGTTCGTAGCAACTGCCAGGCAGGCTAGACCAGAAAATCAAGGGATCTGCATGCCAGTTTGTAATATGCAGATGAGAGCTGGTCAGGAGACTTTCTGTAGATGAAATAGGAACCAAAATAGCCCAATGAATTAGTCATATGCTAATTCCAATCATTCCGAATGGTTGGTGTTTCTGCAGGCTGTATTAATGCGCCACGAATCGCACACAGCTCTGTTAGCTGCTTTCTCATGGTCCTAGCGTTGTCCTGCAACAGAATTCTGACATCAGAGCTAAAGGGCATCCTCTAGGGATGCAGAAGTGCCATTAAAGCAATGCTGCTCCAGCCTCCATCATAGTTTCACATCATACCAAGGGGCTGAAATAAGGCTAGAAAGGTGAGAAGTTAAGCACCCAAGCATTTTCCTTGACAAACCTCAGTGCAAAGCGAAAGCACAACCATTGCCCGTCATGCTCTCCCACTCATTTCCATTTTCCCCCTCCCAGAGCTGCTGTGTGGGCTGTGCAGGGGATGCTGTGAGCTGAGGACCCACTGCTGCACACGTGGGCTGGGGAGGCTGCGGGGCTGCATGCGCTGTGCTCTGGCACTGCAGAAATGGGCAAAGAGCTGCCTGTGCAGCTGCAGCATTCCACGTGCCACCTCCCACAGCCTCTCTTAGCTGTCCGTACGTACTGACTGAGGAATTTTTATCTCCTTACTGCTTTTGTTGAATGCACTGGGGAGGTATTTTGAGCTCATTGCCAGTGAAATCCGGGTGCCTGTGGACTTCCATGGGTGGCACCTGGCTGTGGGGCACACAGGTGTCCTGCTGAGATGCTGTCTGGGAAGGAAACTGCACGGGATGAGGAGCAGAGAGCCACTGCCTAGGTGTCACCTGGCATCCTTCACCCCAGACCAAGCTCTGAGCTGGCACCTGGGTGCTGTGCAGAAGACGGTGTCATGCTCCCATGCCAGGCTGTGAGAGCCCAGCTGCTACGGGCAACCCAAGGCAGCATCAGCTCCGCAGTGCAGGCATGAGCTGCAGTGCCACGACCCACCTGCCCTGGGGGTGACAGGGCTGGGCGCAGGGTGCCCAGCTGGAGGGACCCTCCTGCTCTCACATCCTTATTCTGCTCACCCTGACAGCTGCTGGGGTTCATCCGGGCTTCCCACGGCTCATGATGTCTGTGGGGTGAGACCTTGAGAAGCTCAGGATGCACAGTGACTGCTTTATGGCCGCTCAGCCTTCTCTTCGGGAAGAACTAGGACAGAGAGCTCTGCAGAGCAGCCTGAGCCCTGGTATTTTATTTTGGTTTGATTAGAAATGATAATAATAAAAAGTCCTGGCAAAAGTGTGTCTGAATACGAGCTTGAGTCACCCACCTCCA
>PPHD01017555.1:0-14986 GCA_002909625.1 Bambusicola thoracicus
GTACTGAAAGGCTGCAATGAGGTCACCCCGCAGCCTTCTCTTCTCCAGGCTGAATAAGCCCAGCTCCCTCAGCCTGTCCTCGTAGGGGAGGTGCTGCAGTCCCCTGATCATCTTTGTGGCCCTAAATCTCCCAGCAGATGAGTGCTGTGTTCAGTGTTCAGTCCCTCACTACAAGAAAGACATGGAGGCCCTGGAGCATGTCCAGAGAAGGGCAGTGGGGCTGTGAGGGGTCTGGAGCACAGGTCTGATGGGCAGCAGCTGAGGGAACTGGGATGGGTCAGTCTGGAGAAGAGGAGGCTCTGGGAGATGTCATGGCTCTCTGCAGCTCCCTGACAGGAGGCTGTGGTGAGGTGGGGTCAGCCTCTGCTTCCAGGTAACAGTGATAGGATGAGAGGTGATGGCCTCAAGTTGTGCTGGGAGAGGTTCAGGCTGGGTTGGACTTGGTGATCTTAGAGGTCTTTTTCCAACTTCAATGATTCTGTGATTCTCAGGTGGGTCTGGAGTTGGGAGCTATGGGTACTTCTGGACATCACTAGATTCTTGGGCTCACAAACCAGCCAGCATGCAGGGATCAGGAGAAGAAGCCTGGACTGTGTGGACCACGCTGGGTACAGAAGAGCCATAGGCATTTAGATGCTCACTCTCAATGAAGAGGGGAAGCCTTCGGTGCTGTGTTGCAGGAGGGAAATTAAAGGTACTGCTTCTGAGAGCTGCGGGAGCAGGATGGCCACTTAACCAGATAAAGCCATGCACACATTGCTGTGCCAACCTGCAGCATTTAATCAGAACTGATAGTCTCAGTGTAGAACAGCTGAGATCAACCCGCAGTAATTGTTTCCTTGCTGGGGAGTGCAGCAGATTGGTAAAGCAGCCCTCGAGCTCTGCTTCCCTGAAAGGGTGTTATGTGCTAAGCATGACTGTGTGTGTGCTGGGGAGATGTGAACTGATTCATGGCCTCGTTTAAAAAGCAAAATACGAAAAAAAAAACCTCAAAAGCCAAACAAACAAAAAAGAAACCCACAAAAAAAACAGGAAAAAATAATGTTTTCTCCCCCTCCTGAGTGACGCAAGATGTGAGCTGCCTCTGCATCCTGTGCAATTATAGGGTGTGGTAAAGGATGCAGAGGAAGATGAAGGGCTGCTTCGTCACTGATTTGTGACTGGATCCCTCGGCACGTGGCTGCCCCGCTGCTGCCAGCACGTCTTTCTTTGGTAGGGCCTTTTTTGCACTCACTGGGCAAGGGCTGCACCCAGAGCTATTTCCTATGGAGGCATCAGTCAGCCTGTTAGGTTTTACTTGTGGTTTGGGTGAGTCCCTGGTGGGCCCATCCCATCTGTTGGATCACATCTGTTTGCTGATGGAAGGACGGTCCCTGCTGGGTGCTAGGGGTTGGATGCTTGCTCTTTGTGGAGCTGCAGGGTACACCCCACGGCATGCCGATGCAAAGCAGACCACAGGGAGCATTGCTGCTTCCTGCACAAACCAGGAGCTGCAGTCGGTTGTTCCGCAAACCAGCATGTGTGTGTGTAGCCTTGGTGAGGTGCTGCATGTTGTTCTTCTATCAGTGCAATCCTCTCTCTCTGAAGGTGTTTTTATTTGGATGTTTCAGCTCAGCGCTGTATCTGTGTCACCTCCAGTGGATGCTGCTGGTGGGACCCTCCAGCACTGCACTCTTTTCACAGACACTCATCTTTTAAGCTAACAGAATAGCAGAAATTGATATTTTCTGAAACCTTGTGTGGCTTGTTGTGGCTTCTAGGGAGGCTGCAAAACCAAGGACAACTGCTGTGGTTAGTAGAAGAAACAATTAACAGAAGGAGATATTACCTCGATCTCTAATCAGCAAATCTAGCACAGCTATTAACTTTGCTTTCTTCATCTTTTACGTTGCTAGAAAAATTATGTGAGCACAGCCAGCAGTTGTGCAGCTCACTGTGCTGGATTTGACGTGGCTTGTGCAGTAAATGGGCATATTTGCGGTATGCCTATTGGCTGGGACCAGCACAAACCCTGTGCCAGGAGCTGTTCCCCATTCCTGCGATGCTGGGGGAGGTCTTTCAGTCATTTCAGTCTGTGTCATTTTCCAAAAATCCCAGTTCTTGGCTAATAATTCCACTCAAGAGCTCCAGCACTGTGTGAATAGGAAGCTTTCACCCTCTGTGGTTGCGAGACAGGCTGGAAGTTGTGATGGAAATGCACTCTGAAAGCTGATAAGCATAGAAGCATAGAATGGCTTGGGTTGGATGGGACCTCAAGGACCATCAAACTCCAAACCATCTCGCCACATGCAGGGCCACCAACGTCCACATTTAATACCAGACCAGGCTGCCCAGGGCCCCATCCAACCTGGCCTTGAACACCACCAGGGACGGGGCATCTACTGCCCCTCTGAGCAGCCCGTTCCAGCACCTCACCACTCTCATAGTAAAGAACATCCCCCTGACATCCAACCTAAATCTTCCCTCCTTCAACTTAAAACCCCTTGTCCTGCTATTGTCTTTACCCTGATAAGCCAGAAGTTTCCCTGAAAAAAATGAAGAGTAAGGATCTTCCAATTTCCAAGTCAAACAATCCTCTTGTTCTATTCCGAACCTGAAGTTCTCCCTTGACTCAGAGGTGCTTCTAGGCTGTCCTTAAGACCTTATACAGGTTGCTGTGGTCAGCAGCCACATGTGGTAGAGAGCTAGAGGGTGAGACAGGGCAAAGGCTTAGGAACTTTGGAGCTTGTGGAATTTGGGTGGGCCTTGGGCAGCCTGAGCTGGTGAGGGGCAGCCAGCCCACGGCAGGGGCTTGGCACGATGTGATCTTTAAGGACCCATCCAACCTACGCCGTGTCCTCAGCAGACACCTTGTGGTCATTTTGACTGTTCACATCCTTTGTGTTGATGTGCTGGGGCTGTTCTCTGGGTGTAGTTTATTTCCAAGGAAACACTGGGATGGGGATGAGCTCAGCATGGCGGTGTGTGTCACCCCAACGGCCGTCTGCAGTGGTTCCTGTCTGCCCTTCTGCGGGTGATGTAATCTGTGCTCAGTAATACCATTTCTGAAAGGTGGATAGCAGCATTTTAGTTCAGCTCTAATAACTCTGTTAAGTCGGAGCTGGGCCTGTAATTGCTGTTTGTGGCTGAGTTTGTTCCATATGTGTGTTATGCAGCGTACGGTCGTAATGAAATGTTCCTTCTTTCAGCTGTATGCCCTAAAGATGTCTTTGTTGTGCGGAAGGCACAACGCTCACCTGCTCTCTGCCTCTGCTACGTGCTATTAGCAAAGGAAAGAGGGGGGAAAAAAAAAGTCGTGTTTTCTCCTCGTTTCAGTTTCTTTTGGAAATTTGAAGTTGTGTAAGTCCTCATTTGCTCTAGTAACACATCGCCTTGCTGGACTCCAGGTCATTTCTTTTAATGGAAAAGCCTGCGAGCCCATGTGTGCCTGAGAGTTTACATGCATTAGGGCACACAGACATGAGTGTGAGCAAGGGTGGGCAGTGGGAGAGCAAGAAAAGCCTCTTCCAGGCACTCAGACACTGTGCTCTGAAGCAGCATTTTAAATGCCGTCTCAACCATAGATGTTTCAGATGCAGAATTGCTTGAGAAATATAAAAGACAACGTGCGCCATGCTGTGAGATTGGGTTGGTAGGTGGTTGTGTTGATTTGGAAGCAGGGCGTGCTGCGGGGCTCCATCAGAATCAAACCCAGCTCCTGCTTGGGTCTGCCTGTTCAAGGGACAGAGAAGCTCCTTTCAGTGCATGGAACTGAGCGGTGAGGAGGGGGCACCCCACTGCCCATCCCTGTGGCTGCTTGGGCAGTGCTGCCTGTGACCTTCAGTGGCTGCCAGCACTGCTTTTCAGCTCCCCAACAGCTGCAGCCCATGGCACATCTCGTCCCAGGGACACTGCCTCCTAAGGGGAACTGTGCTGCGATTCACTGTCACATCAGAGAAAAAAGCAGTAGGAAAGAGCTTTGTGAGGCTTCAAAGTGAGATCCTTTGTGTCTTGGAATGGCAGTTTGCTCTGTTGGGTGTTGATCAGCAATAAAAATATCTCAGGTGTCTAAAATGAGTTGAAAATAGGTGAGTTGGCACCTGTTTTTCAAGGAATTGGGCCATCAGCTCTATACCATGGGGCAGAGGGAACGACCTTTTTGGCCCATGAGACACTCATCTCCATCAGCAGTTCAGCCCAGCTCAGCTCGTGCTGAGCCCCCACATCAGTCCTGGCCCCAAGGTGGGAGCACACACAGTAGGGGGAGCCCCCACTGAGGAGTGGGACGGGGATGCTTTCTGGTTAGGCACAGCCCCAGCAGCCCCCAAGGCACTCCTACCAAGCTTGGTGCCAGCATTGGCCATGGCAGGGGCAGGAGGAATGATCAAAAGTGAGCAGGAAGAAAGAACCTTGTAAAGCAAACGGAGCGTCCTGTAATGTGCCCATAAAAAGGAGAAACTCATCGTGCTGCTTGAAGTCTACGAATTCAGGCTTCCCATGGGAAAACAGGACTCCTGTTCAAATGCTAATGGGATGTTATCACAGGAATCTTTTAATTTAACTGTTATGTAGTGCAAGAAGGGGCAGAGCAGGGTTCAGAGAGCAAATGGCTGATGAATGATCTTCAATCTGCCAGTCAGTGTTTGCTTTTTTTTTCTTAATATACTTCCCCTTCTTGATCTCTGACTTGAGCAGAGCCTCCAAAGGGATGCGTAAAAGACAGCCGTGGCTTCAGCTGGAGGTGATGGCACATATTTGTGTGTTTCTTTTATCCTCATTTAAAACTGCTAAGTGATGGCACTGATGAAGTGTCAGTCGTGTGCGTAGCTGGCCCTGAGAGCATAGAAGTTGATGATGCCTAAGCAAAAATCGGCTTAAAGGGAAGGGAAAATACATTCCAATTTAGGAAAGCAGTAGAGAAAAAGAATTGGGCACGGTGACCACGCAGCACCTTTTCAGGTTCTCACGGCAAAAGCAGATCTCACAAGAAGAAGAAGGAGCTTCCAGGTGCTCGGAGGCAAATCGTGCCATCCCCACCCTGCAACACGACATGCAGGGCATGAGGAGCGAGGTGGGAAAGGGAGAGCAAGAGAGCAACCCAGCTCCTCTCCTCTGCAAACAGAAAGTCCTTTTTTTTTCCCCAGGAACTTCTTGGCAGATTTATGGGTGGAAGCCTCCACGTTTCAAGGTTTTTGCTACCACCTTGCATTGCTATAAATGCAAGAAGGAAACTCTTGCTGCTAATTCTCCCGAACCTGTAGAAACACTCTGTGTGTGTTTTGAGAAGTTTACAGGGAGCGTTAGGCTGACCTTGACCAGCAATGCCGTGCGAGGAAAAGGAGTGGGATGCTTCTAGCAGATTGGAATAGACAGTTTGTCAGAAGTCTCAGCATCTTCTGCCACCACCATATGTGAGCCTCCTCTGGGGATCCTCAGTGTGCTCCTGGGGTGGCACAGTCCCACAGGTGGGGGGTGGGGGTTGCAGCCTGCTCAGCCTCATGGCAGGGCATATTTTGGGGTAGGTTGGACCTGGAGAAGGTGCTCACCTTCAACCCAACCGTATGAAAGGTGCATGCTGGTGATGGGAATAATGGCTTGCAACACTGAGAGCTAATGGCCTTGAGTTGTGCAAGGGGATGCTCAGGTTGGATATTAGGAAAAGTTCTTCCTCAGAGAGGTGAGGCATTGGCACGGGGAGGTTTGGGGGCACCATCCCCAGAGGTGCTCAAGAGCCATAGAGATGTGGCACTGAGGGATGTGGTCTGTGACCATGATGGGAATGGGTTGGCGTTGGACTTGGTGATCTCAGTAGACTTTTCCATCCTTAATGGTTCTATGATTCTCTGATTCTGTGATCACTAGGAGTTGTCAAGGCACTGTGGTAGGAGTCACTGGCAAAAAGGGAAAGAAGAAGTCTTCGCATTCTAATGAGATTTCAGAGTGCATTACAGCTTTTGCAGTGTTCCCAAAAAGCCTGAATACGTGTGAGAACACACAGCATTTTGTCTCCATCTGAAAAACAGGAGAGGGCTGTAGCATCTGTCAGAGGCACCGTCAGCCAGCCAGAACACAGCCCTGGGCTGCATTTCCACCTGGATCCGGGATCCCATTTTGCCCTCCCCGTTGCCTCCTGACTCAGCTCTCTGCTGGGGTGCCATGCACTGCACCATCTGCTGTGCCCGGCTCACAGCCACCGGGGGTTGGAGGAACAGAGAGGCATCCCAAGCGTGTGCATCCCAGGCTTGTGCAGAGAGGATGGGAAGCTGGAGTTTAGTAGGGCAGGAGCTGCATTCCCAGCCCCCAGTGCTGCCTTTCTTCCCTCCCCCTGCACCTATCTTATCTTTGCCTCTTTCTGAAATAAAAAGGATAGCAAAATTAACAACATGAAAAGGGGAGGAGATGATAAAGAGTATCTGGAAAATTATCTGTGTCCTCATTTCGGAGCTTTGCATGGTAAGCAGAAGCCCTTTTTCCTTAGTAATGTATGAAAACCTTGAATAGCTGGGTGAGTTGTGAACAGTTGGTACCACTCCGCTGTGATGGACTAAGAGAGCTCTTAGGAAGTGTTCTGCAGAAGACTATCAAGCTTGAGAAGTTATGTGGGGATGTTGTTCAAGAACCAGAGCAAATAAATCAAAGCTAAAAGGCCAAGTCTGCTGTTGTACTGCTAATGGGCACTTGGGTCCAGCCTGGACAAGGCAGATACTGACAGCTTCACTTTTGAGCTGCAAACAACTTTAGCAATGAGGAGCAAATGCTGCCAAGGGCTTGTGTGATACCTCTGGAATCTGAGGTGTGTGCTTGGCAAATCTGGGCTGTTTGGCTCCTCTGTTCATGCCTTGGAAGTATCAAAATACCCAGTTGTTCTTCCTAAGCCTTTGCCCGTGTGGATATCTGGTTTTGCTGCAGTTATCTTCTGGTTTGCTGCGATATCTTCTGCTTCCCATTCATAAAGTAACCGTGTGGTGGGGCATTGGTGCTCGCGTACAGGGGGAGCAGCGGGGCTGCATGGCATATATCTGCACCTATACAAACACCCGAATAAAGTTGTTTTCTTCTCTTTTCCTTGCCAGGTCACTATGGAAAGGATATTTATCGAAGTGGAGGGCCAGATCTCCATAATTTCATCTCCTCCGGGTTTGTCACATTAGGACGAGGACACACGAAGGGTACAGTGGAAACAATTTTTTGCTAAATAGAAAAGATTCTTTTAAATAAATAATAATAATAATAATAATAACTAATAATAATAAAGATATAACTCAAAAGCTGGCTTCTAAGCGCTAGGGCAGTATTGGACTGCAGTCAGTTGCTTTAGTCTAGCAAATATTGCTGCAGGTAAAATACTGTGCTCCTGGCAGAACCTTTTAAAGCGTAGCAAGGGAGACGGTGGGAGAGTGTGCAGTGGGACAGCCAGCCTCCAGGCTCCGCTCTGACTGCGCACTTCCACCATTTGTACTTCTCTGTGTTTTCCTGGGTGCATGGATGCAAACCACCATTGTGCTGCTGTACTTACAAAGGGAAAGGGAAGGAGTGTCATGCTGTCCCAGGGCAGGCAGTAACATTTCCAGAGGGCGTTTCTGGATTTCTTTTGGTTTCTGGGCTGTTTTTCTTCTTTTTTTGGTGGAAGGGGAGGGGGGCGGGGGGGTATTATGAATATTTTATAAAACTATTTCTTTTTAGGTCCAAAAACGTATATTTTATGTGCTCATATAATCTGTGATATAATGTACAAACGTGAAAACACCAAAATATACATATACTGCTCTGTGTATGTTCTGTGTATATGTACTGTATATATGATATGTGTTGAGAGATGGCTGTAGCTATATTAGATAAGTAACTGCATATCCCAGGAGTTGTGGTGACGCGAAAGCTGTGCCGTTTGACTCAACCTGGCTGGTCACCAGAACCCCGGGGGAACGTTTGTTTTATGACGTTGTTGCCTGTTTGGTGAGTTTCTATGGCGTACAGTGAGACCGTGTTGGGAGCACCTTTCTGTTTGCACCCACACCCCGGCGGTGTCACACGGGTTGCATTGGCCGTGGGTTGTGGCGCTGGGAGTGCAAGCATGTGCCGTGCCAGTACGCCTTGGTTCTGTGTCCTGCTGACTACTGAGACCGCTGTACATCTCTATAGACGCAATGTATGTGGAGATAACCTATATAGACACAATGTACTGTATGTGGAGATGTGTCCATGTGCTCGCCTGGTTGAATGCACCTGTGTTGTTTCTGTGGATGACCACGACTCACAAATTATTAAAATACCTTTATTTTTCCTTACATTTCCTGCACTTTTTCAAATTCTCCACGAGTGTCATCCAAAGCAGTGTTGGTCCTGTAGAACTGTCAGAGAAGAAACAAAATATATGTATATTGTCTGTGTATGTCTGTGTGTGCTTAAATAAAGTTTACTGAGGCTGAGGCAGCACCCGTGGGACTTGTAATACAATACCCTGCAATTCCAGCCTGGCACTGCACCGGTGGAAGGAAAGCAGAGAGAACCACCGTGAACCTTCAGGTGGGCTGGGAACTAAAGTGGTTCGAGGAAGGACGCATGGATGGCGTTTCACACAACGTTTCCCTTTCTCCTCTCCACCCAAAGGAGGTTTTACGGTCACGTCCCGTCACATTAGGCCTAACTTTGTGCTTAGGGTAAGGTAGCAAGAGGCGCGGTCTACTGAGTGACGCGTCCCGATGGCCCTCGTCAAGAGCATGGGTAACCCTGGGCAGAGCCTTACAACCTGCCTCCTCCTCCCAGACACCTCACTCCTCTTTGAGCAGTTTTCTGTACAACATACCTTTTCCAGTTCCTTCTCAGGTAAAAATAAAACCCGCTTTCCTTCTTCAGCTGAGGAGGCTTGGGGGGGTTTGTTCTTCCATAGATGGGACAGCGGTAGTCACACCTTTCCCACCCGCTTGGCTGGAAACCCCACAGAGCACCTTTCCCATCCCTGAGAAGATGGTAGGGTGGGCGATGGGAGCCAAACGGTGTATGTACCACAGTGCCAAACAGCCATAAGATAGAGTGCTGCTTTCCACCCTATCTGATAAAGGTGAATAAAAGGCTTTTAGTTGAAGAAATTCAACTAACTTGGCTTTTTATGTACCAAAAGTAATGGATTGTCTTTCCAATTTACTTCTAAGCTACCTGTAAACCCACATTTTATTTGAACTGTACCATAGTGTTAATTTCTAACTTCTTAATGGTAAATCCACATGCCCACGCTTGACTGGTGCAAGTGATTAACGTGTGCACACGTTCTGCAGGCAAACTGCCTTGTTTGCTTGAGTAAATGTGTAGGCTTGTCTTTGTTTGTGATCTGATTTAATTGCCTATTTATGCTGTGAAGGAAGGTGCTTTGTGCGTAGCAAGTGACTTAGGGCCTCTGTCATTATGATTGCACCCTATGCGATTTGATTATTTCTGGAAATATTGGCTGATATTGTGCTTGAACTGGCAGCACAGTTGGACATGTAGACAGAAGGGATGAGTGCTCCAGCAAGGCATACACTCCTGAGCTTCAGCTGAGCTACTCTGTGCTCAGATTTCATCTTATTTCAGTTCCAGGGAATGAATGAAGATCTCCATTCAGCTGCTGTTAACCTCATAACTGTGTCCTGTGTCGTCATTACCCCACCAAGGAAGGGGGTTCTTGCTCTTAGACTGAACAAAGCCGATGAAGTTTATCTCAGTATTTCACATTTTTGGTGTTTTCTCAACCATCTTCTGCGCTGTAGCAGGACTGAAAAGTGCTGAGTGATATTTAAAAGCTAGTAGCTAGTCTATTTTGGGCAGAAGACAAAGATTTGAGACATGCCAAACTACCATGGCTACCAAATCAGCATATTCACATGTCTGACATCCACAAGCTCCTTCAAGATTGTGATTTATGCGTCTTATATGACACTTCACTGGGCACTGCATCATGGTCTGGCATTTAAATCTATCAAATCACTGCATAGTTTGTTCTTCAAGCCATGGTATGGTCAGTCTGTGAGGTGATCTCAGAATGAATCCAAAGGCTGTAGAAGGTCTCTGCGGAGAGACATACAATGGGGTTAATTTAATTTAACTTTAGACAGCTAGAAATTAGACATTTTATTCTAAAATGGTAGCCTTCAATTCCACGTATTGCAAGGCATGTACCTCTAAATGAGTGCCAGTGTCTCCTGGGTGGTAAGAGGTGCTTCTTTTCCCAGTCTAGCAGGAGGGGGAGCCATAAGGGGTTGGGTCTTGTAGCATCAAAGGCAGCTGAATCGCACCTGTAGTTGCTAGCATGGGAGTTGTTACTATTGCTCTAATTGCTATGGGATTCGCTAAGGGAGTTCAGTGCTCCAGTGACACAAGCAGGAGCACTGAAGACAGGAGGAATCCCATCCCTCTGTGCACTAACCTAATTAAAGAAGCAGCTTCTTCAATGAGTCTCTCAGAGCATCCTGGTAATATCAGGTGTCCCAGGTTGAGGCAGTCCCAACAAGGGCCGTGCTCACAGTGCTGCCAGGGCTCTGCTTCGCCACACAGGCTGGTACAGAAACTCACCTGGCCACAACACGACATGGGGTGAGCAGCCATGGGGATTCTGAACCACAGCGAGTCCATATGTCTTAAGGAGCAGTAAACTCAATTCAGATCAAGATTGTTGAGTTTTCAGGTAAAAAAAAAAGGCAGCCTTTATTTTGTTTTATTTCATTTTATTCCGTTTCATTTCATTTTCTCACTGCCGGCCTCACACCCTAAAATTGTTTCAGAATTGAATTGGGCTCTCTGTATTTCACCAATCCGTGCCAGCAGCAGAGATTCTGTAGAGCAGATGATGAGCTTGCTTCATAACTGAAACACTTCTTTGTTTTCCTGGTAGTGCTACAACAATGTTAAATACAGTGAGGCTTTTGCAGGAAGAGTTGAACTGAGCACTGGGGGTGAGGGAGCAGTGAAGCAGGAGGGATGTGGGGGACTCTACTGCAGAGTCATCTCTCAGGGACGAAAACAAGACTTTTCCTAGAATTTGCTGCTTTCATGTGAGCTCATGCCTGCAGGAAACATTTTTTTCTCGAAGCATCACTCTAAAATTTGCACCAAAGTTGTTCTCCAGTGGTGCCAGTAGGCAGGAAAGAAAGTCAAACCGTGTACACGAGACAGCGTGATGTGGCTGTTGGAGCATGACTGCGCTGCTGGCATCGCCTCGGAGCATCCTGCAGTGTGGGCTATGTGAAAAAGATGTTGGTGTAGGGTCTGGTGACTGAGCAATAAGAGCTGCCCACAGTTAGGTTTTATCGTGTGACATTTGGTGTAGATGTGGCGGGATTTACAGCCTGAATGTGGTATTTCCCTGATGGGGCTTCTGTTCTCGCTGTCCTGAAGCAGGTTTGGTACCTCGTGCAGTCACATATTTGTGTGGAGAAAGGAGAAAATTGTCCTTGAGGTAGTCCTACCTTGGAAAATGATCACCTTTTCCTCCCATGCCACATGCAGGTGAATGAGCTGTTGTAAACACAGGCAGACTGTGCATTCCGTGGTGTCGGAGCAGAGGAAGGTAGCTTTGTGTGAGTTTGGGGTTTGGAAACAGTGGGGTTTGTGAGAGTGAGAGGAGGCAAAGATGGGGGGGGGAGAGCTGATCTGAGCCTCGTGGCTGCTCCTCCCTTGGGCTCAGTTTAGCATGAGCTGAGGGAGGTGTCGTGCCACCATCTGCTGCCAGTCCATGGCCAGAACCTCCTCCTGCAGCCTCCTGCAGGGATTCCACTGTGCTCCCACAGTAACCCAGTGTGCCAGCACCTGGAGTTGGAGGGCCTGTTGTCATCAGGGTCATCACACGGGTTTATTGCAAGACAAGCCTCAAGAATAAAGCAGCAGCTCGCTCTTTCTGACAGAGTAGCGTTCATGTTTGTTACAAGGGAACCTCCTACAAACACAAAAGAGGACAATGCAGCTCTAGATCACACTTAGCAACCAAGATCTTCCCGAGCTGCTCTGCTGTCTCAGCCAGTGGAGGTGGGTGGCAGCTCCACTTTCTCATCTCTTTCTGCCCTCCACAGCTGCAGAGCTTTCCCAGCACTGTGTCCGTGCTGCTCCCCCGCTGAGGTGCTGCCCTCCTGCTGGATGGGCACGGGAAGCACTCAGGGGGTGACCCATGGCTGTGTCAGTTTGCCCAAAACACCACAGCAAGTTGGCGTTAGTGTGACTCTTAGAAGAGCGTGCTTGATAATGATAGGGCTGTGGAACGTCCCATGCCAACGTGAGGATCAGATCATCTCCTTCCTGAGATGTCTTGACCTACCCATCCTCTGTATTCCCTCATTTGCACATTCTTTCCACCTTCCTTGGTTTTTCTGCAAGCTGAAGAATATCTGTGACAGGCTCTGTATTTTGTAAATGACATATCTGTATGCAAACTAATCTTTATGCAGACACCTCCGTGGATTTATAGCGTTCAGCATGCCGCCAGCTTTGCTTAGGCACCAGATGTGATACAACGTGGGGAAAAATGGGATCAGGTTTTTATACTTACTGGCACCATCTCCTCCCCTTGTACACATGCTGGTGCGCATTCCCTTTTCTGTTCCTTTTGGAGAACCCAACATACCGAAGGCTGAGCTCCTTTTGCAAGCAGCAGCTCAGAAACCAATAGTTCCACTGGTCCGTTGGCATATAAATATGAATCAGAGATGAGTGTGCTGGGGGAAGAGATTTATTAACTAATTTGTCATTAGCAGTTTGAAGGATCTGACTCCTCTCTCTCCAGCACTCTCCTGGTTCCCTGCTGTTGCCATCCTGGCAGCCTTGTGTTTCTTTCCCATAGCCCAGGTTCTTACCCTCACTGTGTTCTTCGGGGGTCTCGGCTTATATCTGTTATAACCCAGCACTGATCCCCTACAAAACATGCAATGAAGCATCTACAGGGTGGAATTTATTGCCTCCCCTGTCATTAGCAATCCTCATGTGCAGCAGACTCATTAAAATCAGGAAAAAACAAGAAGTTTAAGGGTCATTTTTTCACGCCTGCATCTGCAACACGCCATGAATAGATTATGTGAAAATTGAGGGTTAGGTGTGTTGAGTCCTTTTTCTCATTAAACACTTGTTACACATATCATATCAATGGGGAGATGTCAAAGCCACAGCCTGCAGCATCCCAATGAATCATTTTATGTTCATCCTGGATAATGTCTAATGACTTTGATGGTGTCTTGCAGTGCGTGTGCACTAAAGATCCCTTGCATTCTGATTCCAGATTAATTTCAACGATTGCATATTCTGACACCTAATTGTATTGACTTGAAAATAGGATCATTGGGATGTGGAAACCGCTGCACGGCTTTGCAGAAAGATTCCATTACGCAATAGGGCATTTCAATCCACTCTGAATTATTTAGCCGACTCCAGGCACGACCATCCATTTCTCAGCAGTCTGGACAGCTCTTTTTTATAGCCCTACGAATATCTGGCAGGGAGGAGAGCGGGAGGTCGCTGAAACCGTAGCAGTGCCTGCAGCCGCTGTGCAGCACGCCACCTCCATAGGCCTGGGATGGGATGGGCTTAAGCAGACCCAGAGCAGCCCCTGGGGTCGCCTTCTGGCTGGTGCCTTGAAATAAGCAAGGTGAGGGGCTGGAACCCTTCTGCCTTCTGACCAACCGGCTGCAAATAGAGCATTAAGCACAATGTGGAGGGACTTCTAGAACAGGGTTCTTCAAGCTGATGCCTCCCAGACTGTGAGCGATGAGGAGGAGGATTGGCAGCTAATCTGAGAACTTAATAAGTAAGTGGCAGAAAAAATGACCACAAGGAGGGCATGGGGCACATACATCACTGCCAAGCCAGGAGATGCAGCTTTCTGGTGCAAGAAGCCCACAGCTGGCTATTGAACAGAGCCCATTTCCTGCACCAACAGCCAAACCTTCCGCTGCAGGCAGCCTCAGCAGTGCATGTGAAGAGGCACTTGTTCAGAGATCATGTCACATCACCTACTGATGGTGTTTTTAACTCGGTCTCATGAAGTGTACTTCCTGGAGGACACAGATGGGACTGAAGTGGGAAGGGAAGATGCTCACCAGGTTGGGTGGCCTCTTCTTTCTTACCGAGTGAGCATTAAAACAAAATGTTATGTTTCAACAGGAAAAGACCACCCTGCCACTGCTGATACCTTATGTTTCCATGGCAATGTAAAGCACAGAAGCTGTTGCTCCATTCATTCTTCTGTGGTTAGTGAATTATTTTGCTGCCCACTTGTCCTGCAGACCCGACCGCGGCCAGCGCTCTGCTCAGTGCCTAGCAATGGTCTTCAGTAACGTGGTGCTCTAGAATGGATTTCTCTTCTTTCTGCTGTGTGCCAGCAGCATATCAAAATAAATTGCAATAGCTGAGAGGAGAAGAAAAAAGCCCTGCCTATCGGATGCCCTTTCACAGGGAGTCTGTCAACTCTCTGCAACATTTTGGCAGGTACCTTTGAAAGCTGAGCTGAAGGCTGGTGAAAAGCTGGCAATCACAGACCAGCTACCTGTGAAACAGGGACCTTCAGCTGCATGCTGCAAACTTCTCTTTGAAGTATGCCTTTTTCTGTATTTATTATCAAGAATTGGTGTATAAAATAACCTTAGGATTTTCTACTACAATGTTACTGAGCACCTCAGGCAGGTTATCTCTTCACAGAGGGCTTTTAAGTGAAATTAGGAATCCCCTTTGGATTTGCAATACGGTTTCTTTAGCAGGCCACCAATCAATTGTAATGTGTTTGCAGATTGTAAATAAGGGATTGAAGTACCATGAAAAAAGCCTGCGATTCCTGGGGGCATATGGAGGACTCAGCAGCGGAATCTGTAATTCTGATCTCTCCTGTTTCCTCAGAACAACCGAGTCCCATAGTCAGATTTCAGCAGGTGAAGAGCTTGAGTATGCCAAACGTGGACTGTTGCAGTAAAGCCAGTATATTATATACAGTTTATCTTCTTAATGCCTGTGGAAGGAACATTGGCTCATCATCTAAGAAGTGTCTTTGGAGACACAAGCC
>PPHD01017556.1:0-13707 GCA_002909625.1 Bambusicola thoracicus
ACAGCGCCCCCTGGCGGTCGGCGGAGCGCAGCTCCGTTCCCCATTAAAACCTCAAATAGGAAAGTGCCTCCCGAGATCTGGAAATACGCGTTTTGAGGGCAAAACCCTCCTCTATATCCTATCCAGACACAGTAATCACAACGCGCTTCCCCTGGCATTGCGAGAAGGGGCTCCAGAGTGCAAGGGATGAGCCCCACGTTGTCTCACGGCCACCCAAAACTTCAAAGCAAAACGCTGCTCCAGTGGCAGAGCACTCCACATCCATCTGTCGCTTTCATGAACCAGGAGATGGCAATTGTTCCACGACACCCTCTTCTAAAAGGCTTTTGCAGAGAGAGGTGTTTTTGCAGAGAGAGCCTTCTACTCGGAAGCACCGACAGCCTTCAGAAATATGAAACTGCTCATACAGATGGAGATTTCTTGAGTAAAAATGACCTTCTCCTGCTGCCCGCCACAGCCAACTGCAGCCGTGGTTCGCCCACCCAAAATGAGAGCCGAGATGGGTCAGCAGCGCTCACACACTGCCACGTAACATCTCCTCGAGGTACAGCAACGTGAACACAACCGATGGCATTTATTACGTAGGAAAACCAAGGAAAGCACAAGATGAGAAAAAACAAACATGCTTTTAATTCCACAAATGCTCTCTACCTATTTACAAGGTATCCAAAGCACCTGCCTCAAATCCAGCAAGGCAGCCATGTCAGCTACTCACTACTGATTTGCAAAAACATCGTGTGTTAATGACAGCCAACCTGAGCCTCTGCACTTGGACAACCCGAAAGAGGACCGGGAAGTAAAAATGCCTCCATTTAACAACAGCAATAATCCACCCCACTGCAGACAAGTGCAGGGGATTGCAAGAGTTCAGTATCTGAGTCTGCACAGCAGCACTGGCTCATCCCTTGCATAGTGACGGCCAAACCCAGCAGCCTACCTGGGGATTTCAGCGAGGCCCTGTGCAGCACGGCTTCATTGGAACAGGGAAGGGCGAGTCCGGTCTCCGCAGGTTATCCATGACACAACTGGATCCTATTCTGCTCTATAAACCAATTGCAATATCTTTTCCCCCAGTGAGGAACCAAATTCACATGTTTCTGTTTGAACTCTTCACAAATATAGGCTTAGCTGTGGACAGTAAAAAGGATGTTATGTTTAAACACAAACGACTATATACAACAAAAGAACTACATTGTGCCTCTTTTTGTTCTTTTTTCCGAGCTCACAATTAGAAGCCTACTGATAAACTGCACGGGTCGCTCTCCTGTCTGGGGTTTCTGAACGCCTTGGGGTCACGTTGCCAATCCCATCCCCACCCAGGAAGAAAGCTCGAGGTGTCTCCAGGTCACACGAGGCAGAAAGGCCGAGCACCCCGTGCCAAACCCCTCTGTGGGCTGCACTTCACATGGGAAAGCAGGCAGAGGCAGGAAGTCATCTGGCAGAAAAAATCATCCCCCCAAATCTCATTTGCAATGGAAAACCATAATAGATACCATTTCAAGGACAAGATGTTTGAAAGATGTGCAAATGTTACAGTAGCTCATGGAGAAAAAACACATCCAGGGCTGCAGGTCAGCCAAGCTGCATTTGCAAGGAGTGTCTGTCCACACTGGCCCCTTTTCAAGGCCTGACATCTGCAGAGCAGGAAGATAAGCCGGGTCCTGTCTCAGCCACGCACTTCAGCAGCTGCTGAATTTCGCACACAGTTGCAGCCACCCATTCAGCCATCTCACTGCTGCTTCCCACAGCCTCACCTATTCTTTTTCCTGCTCATTTCTCAACTCTTTCTGTTTCGGCCCCCAACTCCTAGTTCAGCCGCCTTCTCTTTTTAAAGAATGGTGCACACTGCACCTGCTGAGTTTAAACAAGCTCTCCTGAAAGAAAACCTATGGAAAACACTCAGTTTTCATATTAAGTATAGCTGAACATCACAGGGGCAGTTAGAGAGAGCACAACTGTGCTTGGACCTTCCTTAGCAAAAGGCCTCTGGATTGTGCACCACAGCAGCATGGAGGCTGGAGAGCTTTTTCAGCTAGCACAGGCTTTCTCCACTGCACTGAGCATCACCACTGGCTGTGCCACACAGTGCCACGGCTCAGCTGAGCGGAGGAGGGCAGTGCATCGGAGTAGTGCAAGACTTTGCCACAGGGCATGAGTTTCAGAGTAAATTAAAAGGCCAAATCCAGAGACAGGGGTACATGTACTTACTAGAAGAAACAGGTGACAGATGTGGGACAGAACACACCATGAGAGTGTATTTATAAAGAGGAAAAAAAAGGGGGCCAAATTGCCTTCGTTTTTACCATTATGAGGGAATGCTTTGCCACTTTCCCCCTTGTGGCCTTCCATGCTCGCTCACCTTTGGCACAAGGAATTCTATGCATCACGGGATTTAATTAATAATAATACTTCATATCAACACTCAGCACTGACATAGCGCTTCTCGTATCCAAAGTGCTTTACAAAACAGCTTGTGAGTCCTCACAACACCCCTGTGAGGTAGGTATTATTATCCCCACTTTACAGATGGGTCAACTGAGGCAGAGAGGTAAAGAGACGTGCCCAAGGTTATACAGGGAGTTGAAATTCTTGACGCAGTGGCCCAGTTCTGGTCTCCCTTGTGGTGGCGTAACACAAATGAAATCCCACAGAGCTACACTGGCATAAGCAAAGCAATCCAAACCAAGTTTCTCTGGTTCTCAGTCCTCCGTTCAAACCAAGTGATCATCCCTGCTCCACCTACAAGGTGTTCACCTGCCAAAGTACTACAGGACATTCAAAGCACAGCAGGAGAGACGCTGCAGTCTTAAGGCAACACGTATGTTAACAGCGCCAAGTCAAGCTAGGCTCCATGCAGATATGTTTCTGCCACACTGTAAGAGTAAATAAAACAACTCAAGTGGTCTCCAGCTGTGCATGTACCAGCTATGGGGCTAACTCCCCCCTCCCTTGAGTTAGAGTAAACCCAGAGCAAAACAGCAGGGCCAGCATAGAACCAGTAGATCCCAGGCAGACCTTTCACCTACTGCTCGGTAGGCAAATGCCCCTGTGAAAATCTTCTCATTTTGGACAGCTTCAGCATGGTTCATTTCACTCTCTCTCTCTCTCTCTCTCCAAGTGCGTATAAACAAAATTCCAATATTTCCAACTTAAGAGCGATCAGCATTTAAACAGCATCATACATCTTTCGAAGACCAATCAATACTTCCAAAAAGCATCAATGCATGCAAATATCAAACGTACAAAAAACCAACAAGAGTGCTGGGAGATGATACCAAGGATAAAGGTGGTCACAAGACAGCACATTTAATTTTTATTAAAAATACCAAACAACTCACTCTTACTGTACCTATGCCACTTAGAAGATCATTCTAACCTGCAAAGAATACAGGTTCTTTGCCCAAAACTATTCACCTACTTACCTAGAAAGAAAGAAACAGCAAGCACACACATTTATACCTCCTCAAACTTGGCAGGCACAATTCATATGAACGCAAAAGGAGGGTTTGGGGAGGCAGGGAGAGTTTGTACATTGGCTTTAGGGCAGTGGGATACGAGAGAAGAAAACATCACATCCATTGTTACCAAATAAGCATCAGAATGATGAGAAGAAATGTAAAAATTAAACGGATGGCATCCACCGGAAATCGCAGACCCTAAGCACATGGAAGCTGGCAAACACCTTGTGCCACTTCATCTATGTCCAGACATCAAATAAGATCAAACCAACCTTGAAAAGAAAGCAAAAAGAAGAATAAACCAGTCTGGAGACAATCTTCCACAAACCACTTCCCTGCATTATTTTCAAATACATTTTACTCTTACGCAGTTTCCAAAAGGAGAAGGGCAGAAGGAGACCCACTACTATGAATATGTTTTTTAAAACTGGCTCCATACCAGCACCAGCTGAGAGAGAGGGAGAGAAAAATAATTCTTCAAACACGATCCTTGGTACTTGAATAAAATGTTGCTAGCCAGCTGATGAAACCCCACATTGCCAGAGGGTCCCCAGTGGAGTGGATACATGGTGCTGCTCACGGCCTTCTTCATTTGCTATGATATCTGTTCCGTGGGCCTCATCTGTATATCTCCAATCTAGAAGAGACCAGCACATGATTTTGCTGCAGCACTGACATATTTTAAACCTTGCACCGTGTACTCGCATGCTGCACTGTTACTGTGGTAAGCTGCACATGAAGGAAGTTCCTGCGACTAAAAATAAGGCTGTTTAGCTGAGACACTAAAAAGAAATATAAGTGAATGCAACTGTTTTGCCTTTAGCAGAAAGGAAAAAAGGGCAAAAATGCACAGAAAAGAGCGTGAGATGACACTGAACTATAAAAGCTTATAATCAAGTCTTAAGTATGGTCCTGCTCAGAGGATGAAGCAGAAGCACTGCTGCGGGCACCTCTCCACATCAGCCTCCTGGAGGACCTTTCATGCTCTTAAAGAAAGAAGGCCAGCTTCACCAGAGACAGAACCCTTCAGCTGCTGTGCTTCTAGACTGATCTAACGTCAAGATGGTTGCACCTTGCTCCAAAGGAGCAGAGATCACTAAGCATCTTGTGATCAAAGTTTGCTTTTGCAACAGCAACTCAGTCAACATCCTAAACTTTGACACCGTTCTTTCCTCCTCCTGGTTCCAGCTCCAAGCTGGTCACTTATTTCTTGTTTCCCAGGAAAGAAGTCCCTCAGGCAGCACAAGCACCTTGGCAGGATCCACCCAACACATCTGGCAACTGGCAGAACCTGAACCAGCTGTAAGACAGTCAGCAAATCTCAGAGAGCACTGTCCAGAAGGGATAAGACATGCTTGTATCCCTCCCACTCCCCCTGCTTTGCATGGTTCTTCTCTGCAGTCAGAGCAATCCTGGATGGATATGTGGGTGTGGGTGGCCTGAGCAGTATGGTCCCAAAGCTGCCATAAGGGAACTGTAAACAAATGGGATCACTGCTAATCCACTGCTCCACTAAGCGCACAGCTGACACGGCAGCTGCAATACTGATTAGCAAATATCAGGACAGCAGTTACTCTTTCCTCCTTTAAATACCTACAGCAGAGTCCTTCAACTCAACCACAGCTTACCTGTACATGAGGTGGGGCACTGAGGACATATATGACAGCATTAGCCATATCTTCAGCTTTGAGACACTGGGAAGACAGAAAAAAGAATCTCAGACAAAGAACACCTTAGGAAAAATTAACCATGAGATCACTCCTTTTGTGACCATCAACAACAAGTTTCACAGTGTCACTGGGGCATATCAAAAAAGATGGAAGCAAGCAGGAAAAAAGTAATCCATTAAAAAATTAATAAAGGAAGTGTCCGGTGCTGGTCTTTCTCAGTTTGATGTGAACAATCTTCCTGCAAAATGCTTTGAGGTGTCTGCTAGAATTAAGATCCTCAAGTGCTGGGCAGAACAAGAGATGGAGACAACACCTCTCTAAAGGGCTGAGAAGACATATCAGTACATATGTGTCACATGTGACATATGTGTCTCTGTACAATCAGACAAAGAGCAGAGACGAGCAGCTGCTCAGCAGAAAAGAGGGCACTGTGAGGATGGGTAGAAGAGCTGCACTGGCTTACAGTGTGGCTAAGCAACTCACCAGACTATGGGCACAGTATCTTTGCCAGCTCAAGCACTGCCATCCTTACAAAAAAAATGACCACAGACGAACAAGAAATCCTGTTCCAGCTGCTTGCAGTACAACACACACTTCTTGCCCATCCTTGTGTAGGCAGGTTTGCTTATTGTATTTTCTCTTTAATAAAGAGGTCACAGCCTGCAAAATTTCAAAGCTGGCTGATAATTTATTTAAAGATGCATCAAAGTAAGAAAAAATAGAGAGAGTGAGAAACTAAACCTGAATGAGAATTTGCACAGTGTTTAAATATTAGCGCAATATCTGAGGTCTGAGTGCCAAGACTTGAGTTGGAGGATGCTGACTATTCTGGAAAGCATTATGCACCCTGCAGAAATAGCTTATTGTGCAGTTAGCCAGGAGAGAGATTGTTAAACTACGATCGGAGCCATTTCTCTCTGTTCCCATATCTCCATGTCCTACCCGAATGCTCTCATAGGTTGCAGCAGCTCTCTCAGGGTCATTATCATGAAGTTTAAAAGCAAATCCCGTTTCTACCAGTCCTGGAGATATACACTGGAAAAGAGCAGAGCACATCCTAATAGGATTTGTAATTCTCCTTCAGTAAAAGAAAACCCCAAAACAAACAAACAAACAAACGAGAACCCCAGATCTCTGCCACCCACAAAGCCAGCAGAGAGGGAGAACTCTCCCAGTACTCACTGTAGCTCGTATATGAGTCTTTGCTTCTCTGAGTTCTTGCCTCAGCCCCTCTGTGAGTGCTGTGACTGCATACTTGGTGGCACTGTAAAAATGCACCACCGACTGCGGCACAACGCTGTGACCATTCATGCTGAGGAGAGAGCAGAAAGGAGAGTGCTGAGCAGGGAGGTATGCAGTCTTGTGAAAGAGCCAACAGCATATCTGGCCTTTGTTGTATTTAGACAAGCAGATGTTTGAAAAAAACATTTGGGAAATCAGCCATCACAACCCTGGGAAACCCCTCAGACCCCTGGGTGACCATCAGCCCCCCCAGAAAGGTGAAAGCTCCTCTGCTCTAATCCCACATGGCAGATCCTGCGTTCCCACCTCGTGTACCTGTTAATGTTAATAATATGACCATCATCGATGTTTCTCTCCTTCATGGACTGATAGGCCTCTCGGGTGCAGATGCTCACAGCCATCACGTTGACCTGAGGGACAAGAGAAGAGGAGACTAAGACCAGCAGCCCTGGCCCTGTGAGCCTCCCACCGCAGACCCTCCTCACAGCAATGATTAGCATGGGGCAAATCTGCACCAACAGAGCCCCGTCCCTGTCCTACACAGCTATACATAAGCACAGCCACACTTACAGGTCCCAGTGCATGGCAGTTCCTATTAACACCAACAGAGGGAAATGCACCTACACAGACCTCACTGCACTCACACCTTCACAGCCTGCATTACATTGAAACCGTGCTCAGGGCTGCAATAACAAAGAGTTTGGGCAGGGGAGGCACAGAGGTCCTGTTTTGTGAGACAGGCCTTGGCCTCTGCCAAAAACAAATAGACTTTATAGCTTTATGGGCAAGCGTGAGGCTGAGTACAAGGTAAGAGAGCCCCAAACGCCCCACAGTCAGCAGTCCTTCCAGGAGACAAAATTATCTCATACAGCACTGAGCACACCAGGGTTCGGAGAGCCGATAGGACGCTAGCAGTGGGTAATTAGGTCAGCTAGTTAAAGTGGAAATCCCCAGATAGTGCCTTGTCAGAGAGCCAGGCACTCCCAGGTACTGCAGACCACATGGCCAAAGAGCTTCCCATGCACAAATGAAGCTAAAGATTATGGTGTGGTCCCGAAGAGGGCCCAAGGGGGCAAGGAACCCTCGAGATATGAAAGCCACCGACCTGCCATGCTGTTTGCTGACATCCTCCTCCACTGGATAAACCAAGGAAGGAAGGAAAAGGTGACATATCCTTTAGCACACAACCTACAGCTTTCCAAGTACTTGCTCTTTGAACCACCACTGCCCAGCACACTGTGGTTCAGTTATACTCAAGTCACATCACCCCAGCAAGCTGCCACCTTTAAAGCACAGATTGACAATTTGCTGGCCATAAAACACACACTCAAAGTTTCCAGGAAAGTAGAGATATGGAAATTCCCCCACCTGCAATACAAGAGCACCAAGCACCCACAGGTGTGTGTGAGACCGATGAGCAAGCCGTGTCAGCAGTAGTGCTAACTGCTCAAGTTTATGGTGCTTTAGGTACAGAAGAGTGGCCAAAAGGTGGAAAGTGTTTGCTGAAGCCCTCTAGAAAGGATGAAACCCTCCCAATGCAGGACATGCTGACAAACCCTATGTCATGGCATGTCACTTTTTACAAGCAAGCAGGCCAGGCAAGTTTAAAAGCACTGCTGTGAACTAAATATCCAGGAAGTAGTAAATTTCTGATGGATCAGAAGTCAGGTGTAACTACAAATGGGAGAAGCAGCAGGAACAAGGTCATGTGGACAGCAAATGACTGTCTACCATCTGCATAAAACTCAGAAACAAAAACTGAGGAGGGGCAGCTGGTGGCACAAAAGGACACACCGCCACAGGAGAAGAACATTACTTGGGAGACTAGAAAGCAAAAGGCAAAAAGAGATGGATTTCAGAGGTGTGAATGCTGAGCAGTACACTGGAAGGAGGACTGGGGGACAGCTGAAGAATCTTCAGCCATTGCTTTTGTCTTGGTCATTGTTTCCTGTTCATTAACAGAGGCTTTACTTATGGGTTTTGGTCTTTGCATAGATAAATAGCATCCTTATCTGATCCCATGTTAACACGGAGTACCCAGGCAACACACTAAGTGAAGTAATCACCCTAATCCAAGTGCACTTTGGTTGAGCACACAGTCACTGCCAGATATCTCAGCCATCGGACCTGGAACTACAGAGATAATTCCCCAGCACCAGGTTGAAGATTTACCTTGGCTGTGCAAGGAAGAAACAGAATCACAGCTTTGCAGACATGTCAGCAGAAGCAGCACCTCAGCACTGGAGCAGAGCCCAGAACAGGCAGGGCACCCGAAATCTTGTGCATTTCATAGTAAAAGTCAAGGAGAGTGGGAATAAGCTGCTCCAGTCTCATATATCGACCAAGTGAAGAGCGAACTTTGAGCATTATAAAATAAAAAGTCATTTAACCCCCTGCCCTTTGCTTTCCTCACTGCCTCAAGAAGCACCGATCCTCTCACGGGAGTGCATTGCTGCTGCAGTCACTGCCTGCTCCACTCCATCTCCGTGGGCCACTAGAGGGTAACATCAGCCCGGCAGCGGGATGGAGCCGGGCTGCAGCTCTGTGACTCACACCCAGCGATGCCTCCTTGCGTGGGCAGAGTTACAACGTTTTGACAACTACTGGCAAAGCAAGGTACTAATCAACAGCCACATGGGAAAGGCCAGAGCCCACACCGTAAGGCACCGCAGTGACACCAAACAACCAGCTGGAAGGCAGCTCTTCTCCTGAAAGCACCCACAGGGTTTTGGGATCCCTATTCCCATTTCAAAACATAGAGCGGGCACTCGGGAACCTAAAAAATACGCCTGGAAAATGAGCAAGTTCTATGGCTACATCGGTTCCAGAAACAATAGAAAGACTGTTTGTTACAAATACCTGCACAAGACATTTCTCAGCACTTGTTCCTATTTTAAGAAGAAAAAGTTCAAAGGTCTCTTGGCAAAAATGGTCAATATATCTGCACTCCGAGTTCACACAGCATGCTGCACAAAGCAGCAGGTCTGCAACCATGGCAAGCATTTGCTAATGCAACAGAAACAATAAGGGCACACTGTAGTAATTAATGAGTCCCCATTGCCAGCTTAGGAGAACATAAAGGGTTCTGTTCCTGGAGGTGCTGAGCACTTTGCTTCCCAGAATCGGGGCTTTTTTAAGATACCAAACTGAGCATCCCAGCACACACACAAATACAGGTTACAGAACACAGATCTATGGACAGATGGTATATAAAAGCAAGAAGAACAGAGCCTCACTGGCCAGTGAATAATGCCAAGAAGAATCAAACCCATTCAGTGCCTACAGCGATGGGAGGATGCGTGCTGCAGTCCTTTGTGCCGGGAACAGTGCAAGTGGAAAGTTCAGCTTGAATTCCTGGCTGTAAAGGTCAGTAGGCAAAACGTGAAGGAGCTGCTCAGATCCCAGAGCCCTAAGTCAGTGTGTACACAGCACCGCATCGGGGACAGCCGGAGGACTTTGCTCCAGCCTGACATAAAGCACAGGCTCACAAACAAGTGGAGAGAAAAGAGGAGGGAGCTGTATATCAAAAGATGAAGGGCTTACAATCATGTCTGAGATAAAACGCTCCCTCTCTTGCACATGCTGAATTTGCTCTCTGACAGCACAGCGCTCGGCACTGCTCTGCAGCAGTGGGGATATGATTTTCCTAACTTGAAGCTCCTGCAGACCGAGGAGAATAAACTCCTGGAGATTATTCCCTTTAGAACAAACACCAGACAATAAGGAACTGGAACATTAAAAAAGAGGAATAAGTAAATAAGAACACGATTTCAACTGTTGGATGTACAGTGAGAGAGGAGCCTGGAAAAGAGACAGCCAGCCTCAAAGCTCATAAAAAATGCATGGAAAGAAAGATCAATTTAACAAAAAGAAAAAAAATGCCTTTAATTTAAGGCCCTAATGCCTCCCCAATCAATACGCTGATGGCTGTTTAGAAACTTTTCCCCATCTTGCAGCCCAGCAGCACACAGAAGCTCTCCAGCCACATCTCTAAGCACGATGCTCATAACACCTTTCTCCAGACCGCCTTTGGAAGAAGCCTCTCTGCTCCTGGTCAGCAGCCCGTGAAAGGTGCTGGCATTTTACCCCATTCTGACCCCGAGAGCTGCAGAGCACGCAGAAGAAATGGACACAGTGAGCGCTCCCCCAGGCCGGCGTGTTGCAGCAGGGAGAGCTGTCGGTGTGGATCCCTCCCCCCCAACCCTGCTGCCACCCCAGGGACGTGTACATGAAGCTGAGGTGTCTCAGCCTATTCCCCAGGCTAGAACAGCAAGAGCAATTTTGTCAAGCGAGTGAGTGCAGACAAAGCAGTGCAGATCGCTCCTGGGAATAAAACATACCCCAGCCTGGACTCCTAACTTGCCCTCATGGGTCTGAAGCCCTGCCTTTCTCCTCCCACACCACCCATCATCTCAAAGCAGCTCTGGAGAGTGCACACAGCAGTGCCCACAAGGAGGAGGACCCCACAGGTTCCCAAACCCCACTCCTGGCCACCACAAATTCCAGCACAGAGCATATCCTACAGAGCAATCCCCTTCCAAATCCTTGCTCCCAAAAATCAGTGGAAGATGAGACCAAGGGAGCGCTCCCACCTGAGCTCCAAGGAATGGAGCATAGAGGGAAGGCAGCAAGAAAGTGCCTCATCCCTGCTCCAGCCTGCCCACTTCAGAAAGAACAAAAGGTCAGAAGAACAAAGGAAAGGGAGCATGAAGGACACAAAGCAACACACTGAAGCTTCCAGACAAGACAAGATGACAGCAACCAGGACAAGGTGCAGGCGACCCACAGGGCCAGGCTTGCAGCAAAACAACGCTGGGAAGTGCCCTGCTTTATACCAACTCAGCCTCAGCTACACTTCACTTAATTTTCTTTAAAGATTCCATGGCAACTGGGAGCAGGGAGATGCGTCGGTGCAGTGACCCGGGCTGGGCAACCCACAAAAGCCTGGCTTGGGCAGACAAAGCCAAGCAGAGCCTGCTTTGGCTGCAGTCGCAGCAGTGAGCAGAGCAGCCAACATCCTAACAAGAACTTAATTAGACAGAACACAGCAGCTCTCACCCTGGCAGCAGGAGTCTGAGGCCTCCGTGTGCCTGTTCTGCTTTACGCAGCCCCTGGAACTGCTGCTGGATGGAAAGCCACCAGCTGCCATGGGGCAGACAGCTCCAAGCTGGCTCTGCTTTCAGACACAGGGGCCCGAAGCCTGTAACTTCTAACAACTTTTCAAACAGACATCTTTTTCCTTCACTACAACAGAGCTGCTGCTGCAAAGACACGGTGGTTTACTCAAAGGCAGGAGTACAAATCCTGTTCCCCATGAAGACGATGCTTTCATATACAAAAATATGGAGCATACAGGGGAAACCAACCTAAAGCTGCTGCAAGGCAACAGCGCACAAACATGCACATGTCCCACAGCTGTGGATGCCAGCTGTGTGCAGAGAAGGGCTGCTGCACAGTGACAAGTCCCAAAAGGATGCACAGCAGCACCTCAGGGCAGCAACACCCTGAGAAAAGTGCTGCCTGTGAATGGCACGAGCCATTTGCACTGCTTCTCTGTTTGGCAGATGAAATGGGCTCACTGGCATTGAGCTTTAACCAGATTACAGGCAGAAAATGAAGCTTCAAAGACAAAAGCATTGCAGCTTTTTAAGCCAAAAAGAATCTGCCTGTTTTAAAACCCATTGCTAAAACTAACAGGATTAGCTACAAAAGCCAGTGTTTGGGATTCAATTTCCTATTCTGAGGAGAAAAAAAAACAAGCCAGGCTCATCACTTTGTAGAAAGACACTGATCTGAAGGAAAAATGCAACTGAAGGTATTGAATGTTTTCATGCTCCGGGTGAAGGCGTGTGGCTCAGCACTACATGATGCCTTTCCACCTGCTGCCCAGCCAGCACAAAGCCATGTCAGGGCCAGAGGGGGAGTGGTCCTCAGCTCCATGCACAAAATAGATGGGTACAACGGTGCTGGTGAATGAGAGAAACTAATCTATGCAATCTAGATAAGCTGAGCAAAGCTTAGACAAGTGGAAAGTCAGTGGGAAAGTGATGCCATTTAAAAATAAGAAATGGAAATGTGAACAAATATTTTCTGGTCCCTTCATCTACTTCCCACAGTCGGCTGTCTGGGGATCCCAGGCCACTGCTCACACGCAGCTCCTGCTCTCCCACGGCACTACTCACGTCTATCATTGTCCGCCAGCCCTCTGTCTTCCCTGAGAGCAGAGGCTCCGGGCGAGCCAGCCCTGCGTTGTTGATGCACACATCCACTCCCTGGTGAAGGGTCTTGATGGCGGAGAACATGGACAGGATCTCCTCTTCATTGGAGAGATCACACTTGTATGGAATGAGGGTCCCAGGGTAGCCGGCACTCTGGCATTCAGCTGCCAATTTCTGAGGAAGAGAGAAAGGAAGAAAACATCCATCAGCCTTCTCTGTTTGGGGACAGGAGAGCAGGGCTGCTTCTTGCTGCTTGGAAGCAGTGATTATGTACTTCCATGAGAGCAGTACCAAAGAACTGCAAACACTACCAAGGCACAGTGTGTGCAGCACATCCAAGCATGGCACACCGCGAGCCTCACAGACAGTGCAATGGGAACAACAGGGGCTACAGTTTATCCCTGCAACCTCAGAGGGCTGCAAGCTCAGCCTGATGCAGTCTTCCTCGTGGCCTGTGCTGCTGCACAAAGCGTGTGGCGTCCCAGCAACAGAGCTCAGCCTACTACAAATGAGTGCTTGTAGATCGTAGCTTTGCACTGGCTTTAATGTGTTCAGTTATTTCTTTCAAAGAAGGAACACACCTGTGCTGCCCACCACGCCAAGCCATACAGCTCGAGCTGAGCAGGTGCTGGCAAAGCACCAGCAAATGCTGCTGTGGGACCAGGCTGATGTGCTGCAGGGCTGTGGCACCACCGAGGGGTGGAAGGGCACAGCAACCACCTGCCTTGCAATTCCTCATCAGCCATTACCAACAGCTATCCCAAGCCTCCGGATCTCGTATCAGATATGAGGCGAACGAAAGGCCGAGCACTGCTGACAGCCCATGTTAACGGGGCAGCCAAACCCTCCGCACGACGCCCCTTCCCCTGACGCTAACGAGAAGCAGCGCCTCAGCTCTGATGTGTCACATTGCAGACAGTGACAGCTTCCAGCGCGGCGGGGCCACGTGATGTCTGGGATGCACAGAGATGGACTGCGGCTACAGACATCCACCACCTCACTCCAACTGCGCCGCCCGCAGTGCTGCCCCCAACGTGACACTTCAGTGGGTGCAGTGAAGCTCTGCTGCTGCCGGGGGCGGCTGTGCGGCGGGGGGGGGGGGGGGGGGGGGGGGGGGGG
>PPHD01017558.1:2044-14983 GCA_002909625.1 Bambusicola thoracicus
GAAAACAGTTTTGTGGCACAATAGAACAACAGTTCTACAGTTCTATTTTTTTTTCCATCGCAGTTTTCTGAGCTTCAGTTTGATTCCTGCAAAAATGACAAAAGTAAAAAAAGGAAAAGGGGCAGTCAGCATGTTTGTAAAAAATAATAAATTATTTCCTAGTCAGTTTCACAAGACTCTTTTCAAAATCTGAAAGTCTCTTTCTTCTGTTGATCACATTTGCTGTATTTAGGACGCAAGAAAGAATAAACTGAACATCACACCAGACATTAAGCAAGTAGCCCCTAAGGAAAGCCAAAGATAGATCAACCTCTTTAAATTTACAACATAGCAAGAGAGTACAAATTCCAGAACAGTGCCACTGAAATATAGCACTAAACACCTTTATAAATCACTTTTAGTAGGGTTCTAACAGGTAATTAAGGAGAGGCTAAAGCCATAACAATTTGAATTAGATTTGGGTCTATATTTTACAATCAATTGTGTAGTTTCCTAAAGGAAAAAAAAAAATCTGAAATTTATGTTCCAAGTGAGGATAACATAGTCTGTAAAGTGAAGATAACAGGAATAATTTGGTGAACTGAAGTAAAGATTTGATTACTCTCCTTGAAGTCTAGGATGAAGTTTGAAAGAACAAATAAGGAAAAGAAATGCCCTTCTTAAAAACCTAAAACCTTATACACTAAGAAACTTAAAACGTTAATTTAAAAAAAAAAAAATATGTTGCATTTGACACTTGCTTAAAATACTGCTTGTTTAACTCAGCAGTTTAAAGATTTAGCCCTTTTAGGTAGACTTAGTAAATCATTCCCAAGGACAGAGACTGCAAGCTGTACTCAGAGAAAGCAGGGACTGAGCAAAGGAAAGGACACAACTGCAAGAAAGCTTTCTCAGAATTGAAGTGTTGTTTTATTTGTTTAAATTTGAGCCAGTTATTAGAGATATTTTTTTATTTGAGCCAATGATTAGATTCTTGTGGTTTAACTCTTCTGCTTACCCTTTTATGAACTGAATGGCTGTTAGAAAATAGCTGGTCAACATTATGGGGTTCTGTTCGGGAAGAGAAAGTATAAAAAAGAGAAGGAAAGTTCTTTAAAATAATCAACTAGGATACGTCCTTGGTCTGTTTTGAAAGATTTAAATATAATGTGACATGATCCAATTAAAAAAGAATTTCTTACTATCATACAGTGGAGAATGTACGACTTTGTGCTTTACCAATTAATCAAAAAGGAAATGATCACACAGTTGGGGAGAAAGTAATAAAGATAATATAAATATTAAAGCTATTAAGAGATTACAAAGTCTGCTTCTGAAGACATTACATGTATCTTGAATTTCATTTTACAAGGTTATTCTAAATTTGCCTCACTTCAGCCTAGTACTTTAAAACTGAATTTAGAATAATGTTTTGCATCAATGACATCTATAGGAAACCAAAAAACAACATTGGTATTACCATCTGCAATGCCCTTTGTGAGAAAGCTGTTGGAAATTTGATCCAAACACAATTTGTCTGGTTTGAGATTTGTCTGTGTGGGGACAAAGATTTTTGCACATGACGGGTTTCAGAAACTGATAGTTGAGATGTACCCATCAAATCAACAAATACTTTTTCAGCCTAACCAGATGGAAATGTTGTAAGTCTTTAGAAATTCATCCAATAAAAAAAGTAAAAAGCACAGATCAGCTGTATAATGGAGACTGGTTTTGTGGTGGTGTTTCTCAGAAGACTAGGGTTGTATGGGGACAAGAGGGAAAGAAGGATCCCAGACACATTAGAGACTTGATGGAAGTTCTGAGGGCAGTTCTAAGGACAGCAGAAGTCAACAGCAAACCTTCACATGGTTTAAGTGGCTCACTTCTACAGGCTTACCAGAATTAAATGAAAACTCTTGAGATTCGGTTACTCATTCTAGCTAAAGGTGCTATTAAAGCCATTCAGCAACTGAGACGTTATTAACCTTCAGCGACTGTATTTCATACAGATCACAACTTAATATTCAGTGACAGATGGAAAAAGCATAGACTGTCTGGTGGTGAATATTTGACAAGTCAGTTTTAGTCTTGAAAATCATCTGAGGTAATTTTAATAGTTCAGAGACTTCTAGAATGTATAGAAAATATAATATGCATACATATACATATAAATATATATAGTGTGTAAATGTATATGTATATGTATCCACATCTACTAAGAACATTTTTCCTAAATTGTAACATTTCTTTTCTCTGAAAACAAAACATTAAGTACTCTGCAAGTGTGCCAATTGCAGCTTTAAATAAAAAGAGAACCACTGACATTACTTCCAGCCTGCCAAAATAAATGCACCCTGACTGCTGAGATGTAGACCTATGGGACAAATGTGTGCGATAACCCCATTCCAGAGTAAATTCAACCACAATATTAAGGAGTAATTTGAGTAACAAAAAAAGTTTCATTAAGTGTAAATCAAAAAACATATTATCCTTGGAAGGTAATTTTGAGCTTTCTGTTTCCTACACCCTTCCTGTACCCTTCATTACAATATAATTGATTAGGAAACAAGACTAGGATGCAAAGCAGCCCCAAACACCAAAGAATATTTGAAATTGCTTGTATCCAGTCATGGAATTCTACACATAGAATCATAGAATGATCTGAGTTGGAAGGGATCATTAAAGATTATCTAGTCCAACTCCCCTGCAATGAGCAGGGACACCTACAGCTAGATCAGGTTGCTTAGAGCCCAGTCCAGCCTGATATTGAATGTCTTCAGGGATGTGTCATCCACCACCTCTCTGGGCAATCTGTTCCAGTGCTTCACTATTCTTATCGTAGAAAACATTTTTCTTTCATCCAATCTAAGTCTCCTCTCTTGTAGTCCAAAATTATTTTCCCATGTGCTGTCACAGCAGACTCTGTTAAAGAATCTATTGCGTTCTTTCTTGTAGCATCTCTTTAGGTACTGAAGGGCAGTTATCAGGTCTCCCCAGAGCCTTCTATTCTCCAGCCTGAGCTCTCAGCCAGTCCTCGCAGTGGAGGTGCTCTGTCTCTCAAATAATTTTGTGGCCCTCCTCTGTATGCACTCCAACAGATCCACATGTCTCCTGTACTGAGGACTCCACATCTGGACATCATGCTCCAGGTGAGGTCTCAGCAGTGCAGAGCAATAGGGCAGGATCACCTCCCTCACCCTGCTGGCCACACTGTTTTTGATACAGCCCAGGCTCTCTGGTCCACAAGGGCACACTGCTGGCTCATGTCCAGCTTAGCAGCCACCAGTCCCTCCAAGTCCTTTAAGCAGGGCTGCACTCAATCTTTACATCCCCCAGCTTTTACTGATTGTAGGGATTGCCGTGACACAGGTGCAAGACGGTGCACTTGGATTTGTTGAACCTCATGAGGCTCACCTGGGCCTTCCTTTTGAGCCTGTCTAGGTCTTTCTAGCGTCAAGTCCCTCGAGTGTGTTACCTGCAGCATATAGTTTTGTATCATCTACAAACTTACTGGTCATGTCCAGCAGATTTTTAATAAACCTAATTAAAGTGTGTTTTAATCAAAAGGTAACTTTCATGTGATTGGAAAGGGCAATTTACTGCATTTTTCTCTTGACTCAAATGATTAATTTTAGCTTGCTATGTGATCTCCCATCCTTTCCCACATGCAAAGTAATATGCTATAGCCTAAATCTCCTGTATAATGGTTTATACTACAGTGTCTAATTTACATTTACAGTTAGCTGGAATGCCACAGTCAGCAATTACTGTTAGGCTGGAAAGCAACAATGCATTAAGCTGTGATAAATTAGTCACTTGGAAACTTGTGAACAAGTCCTAAGGAACTGATGGTTGCCCCTTAGCAAAGTATTTTTTCCACTCTATCACTTTAATGGCTTTAGCCTATCAACACTACTGTGACTAAAACAAAAACTCACTATTTTCCTTCTTTCCTTCTTTCTTTTTTTCTTTTCTCTCTTCATCCCTTCCTCCCTTCCTCTCTTCCCTTCTCCCTTCCATCTTTCTTAGAAAGCTGAGGAACAGAGAGGAATGAAGTTGCCCAAGGTTATAAAAGACATCTATGTTAGAAAAGGAAATTAAGGTTGAGTCCTCTGAATCTTAGGCTGCTTCATTACTTATTAGACCATCCTTCCTCTTGGGTTGTTTTCAGCTACCAGTTTTTGGCTTTTCAGAGAGGAAGGATAGAGAAGAATCATATTACCATTAGGAATAAAGAAGACCAAATTCAGATAAAATAAGAATTGGCTGAGATCCTTGCTCAAGCCTCAAAGCCATTCAAAAGTTTAGTGTACTCCTTTTATTTTCTTTGTCTGCCTCAGTGGAACTTCCTGATACTGGTTGGGATGGAACAGTGAAAATACTAGAGCTGTGGTTTGAAAAAAATTTGCCAAGAGCACAAAGTTTTTTTTTTCCTCCAAAGATTATTAGGTTTCTATAAACAGAAAGGCAATACAAACAGAATATGGTCAGATATAACAGATAGCTCAACATCAGACATAAAGAATTCTGCGGTATGTGAACTAGACACAGAGCTCTCCGAGCTCCTGATTTAGCAGTCAAGCACTTTGGGTGCACCCTGGCATTGCACAATGACTTCTCTGCAGCTCTGGAGAGCCCAGGTTTGAAATGAGAATGCATACTTAAAACCTTGTTAGTTTTCAAAGATATGGAAACAAAATGTAGAATGTACAAAATTCAGTTCCAACAAAATCTTTTCATTTTCCTGATATGTTTTCAAACATGAATTCTGATATTTATGGAAGCAGCAGAATCCCTGCCTGGATATCTGAGTCAATTATAGGTTGATTATATATTTGTCCTTTTATTAGCAGAATACATGTAAGAATGCATACCTAGAATTACAGTCATGATGTGAAAACTAATCTCCTGGAAATTCAGACATCAAATGAGTACCTCCTTCTACTGTTCAAGGGAAATTGTACTTTAAGATCATAATATTTAATATTCATGAAAACCCCTTAAGTGATATGTCAATTATATTCAGTTGTTCTTTTTTAATAATAAATTGTATTTTTTCTTATTAATATGAGGTTTTAGAAGAGTCATTTGTGTAGAAGATCTTTAAGAATCAAATTGGTATTTAGGGTGTATTCAAAACCTGCTTTTATTTTACCTAAGTAGGTCTACCTTTTAGTATCTATACATGTTAGTCACAAATTAGAGCTTGTGACTGAAAGAGCCTGGCAATTTTTTGGTCTAGATGAAATGAATTACTGCTATCAGCCCACCATCTAGAAACCTCAGCAATTCAATTAGCACTAATTGAAATGGTAATTGATAATGTCAGCTCAAAGGCTGCAAAACAAATGAGCCTTAAATCTGAGCTGTTCCTTTATCTCCAGTATTTAGATTTATATCCTGGAAATGTTTATTGACAGAGGAATGTATTTGTTGGCAACTTTATTGGAAAGAAAATACTGGAAACTTATCAATTAAAACTGGAAGAAGTAGTGAATGTACGATAAGGTATAACTCTGCCTTAGTAGGAAAGCAAGCAAAATATCCAGATGCTATCTGTTATTTCCAGACAGGAATCATTTTCTCTACATTTAGATATTTGTAACATGAGTGTCTATTTCAAACTAAATGTTCAATTCAGATAGATAATAATTGACTCTTAATAACATTTTTGATAGCCTGTGAAATTCTGTTTGTTGTTCTGCTGCTTCAGAATGTAGCAGATTTTCTGTGAATCCTGGGTCACTACAACCTGCTACACACACTTTTGCAATCACCCAGAGCATCTCATATGGCAATAGATACCAGACTGGAAGGAAATTAATGATGCTCATGGCATCTAGAATTCTTTCAGGGTAGCAGAGATCTACTTAATACCGTCAACAGAACCTAGAGAGAGGTTGTTCTCATAATACAAACCACAGATGATTTTATCCCATTAACTAGTCTCTCAATTTCTGTATGTAGCAGTGAGGACTTCAGTTTGGTTGCCCAAGGTATGTAAGCAGGGCCATTTGATATGCCTCAGGATACCCAGCCTGGCATCCACGTGCCCTAGGAGGCCATGGGTTTCTCACACTTAAATTTTCAGACGATATCAAACGCAGCGCAGGGCACCTCAAATAGCACTGATTCTCTACATGTGGACAAGTAAAAAGAACCCATGTATCTCTGAATTTGGAGCTGGATCTCACCTTTAACATTAGGTGAGGTGAATCTTGTCCCTTATATCCTTTTTTAGGAGTTGGCTTCTCTTGCCAATTGTGTCTGTAACCTGTTAGTCAATATCAGGAATCCATGCAAAAGAGGAGACATCAGTTTTCTGGACTGTGGATAAAACACTTCCTCTCAGGTTTGAAACTGACTATGTAGAAATGAGAACAGTATAAGTACATGTGGATCTCAGAAGCTGAAGGTACCTTATCTGCTTTGGAGTGTTATTTAAACAGCTGACTTGGTAGATAATTGGTATCACTTTGTCTGGAGTACCCATCCTGACCTATTCTAGCAAACCTAGATTCCTAATCAAAGCAGATATATGAGGACATGGAGAATTTATGTACAATCTTCAGCTAAAGAAATTCTGCAGAGCCACAGAGGCATGTATCTGACTAAGTCATTCCTTTCCATGGTGTCATGGTTTTATAATTTTGTTATCGGTATTCCACATCATAACATCATGTAAAGCACAGGTAATTAAAGAGTTAATACTCCAGTTCCACGGACTGGCAACTTTCCGGATACCTGGTTCTCAGAAGAGAAGAAGAACTACATAACCCATGGGACTTCACATTCAGAGAGGAAGATGAGCTATGGGAGGAAGTCACGGGATCTCACTCCCTGACTTGAGCTCCCTCTAGCTCATTGCCTGGCAGTGTGTGGGTGTGCTCCCCAGCCATGAGCCTTCAGCTCAAAGTAGGCCTTTCAGTTTCAGACACTCTCTCCCTTATTTTATTTGATTTATTAGGCTCAATTTCAATTATATTTTATTATATTTTGTTATCTTGCATTCTGATATCATATTTAGTAAAATTAAGCTTTCCTTCTTAGATCAGTGCGGCTGTTCTGTTTTTGGGCCCAACTCCCATCTCCCTACCTTCCCCTTTTCCCTTCCCATTTTGGGACCAGGGGGCCCAAAAGGCCCAACAGGCCTGCTGCCCCATGTCATGGGCACAGATTGATCTAGATAACTCCGTGACACATGGAAAACTTTAAAATAGAAAATCTGTTTGCACGATTACTGGTGAGTTGTATATGCCCATGATATCTGGTGCATTTCAGAAAGAAGGCATAGGACAAATTATTTTCCAAAACTTATAATTTACTGAGGCTCTGGTCCAGAAAGACACTTAAGTGTTTGACTGTCTTTCATCATTGCTGTCAAAGAGAACAGTCCTGCAACCCTGCAAGTGCTTAAATTACTTATTCTATTTTTCCAGAAAAATAGTTTGTCTGGCTGATCTATTAAGCTGCTTCAACCAGCTGGAAAGTGCTCTGCACTTTCATGTCCCATGTCATTCTCCTGTTCTGTTTATTTTGTTCATTAATGAGAATGCTTTCAGAGAGGCTTAGATATAATCAAAATATTATGATATCCCCACCTTCAAGGTCTGGCAGAGCATAAAGCATAGGCCAGTTTAACTGACCTGCCAAATAATAGATTATCTGTAGCAGATATATAGTATCATGTTTCTATTGCAAAACACTTCTTTGCATGTGAGTAGTAGGAGGGAAGACTTTACAGAAATAAACTTGCAGAAAAATGTGATATATTTGTAAACACAGAATGCTCATCTAGTGGTTACACAACCCAAACATTTCCTAGGAGTGCCACTCAAAAACCTACTAGTATACACAAACTAAACTTTTAATGAGGATTTAATGGTAAAATGACAACACATTTCCTGAGCCCAGCTTCTGAGACTATTGAAAGTTACAAAAAATGACAATCTGTTAATTTTTTCAAGACGGCAGCAGCTTTAGAAATAGAATTTATCTTTATTCATTGCTCACATAAGTGCTGAACAGTTCTGTTTTGTACGTAACAATGCATAGGAATTTTTCAGCTGAATATTAATTACAATTATACCAAGTGCTAGACTGATATTCCAGATCATCATAGAATACACACTGAAAGAGTCTAAATGTGATAAGTGCCATAAAAAATAGATAAAAGCACATTGTACATTTATATAGCTCCTTCTCTGGAGGCAAGTAGGGGATTAACCAAATTAATGAACAGTGAAGACAAAGCACTGTAGTACACCCTGTCCTGCTGTAGATACACACAGCCTCATTGATGACCAAGTATGTTTTATTCAGAGCCATATTTAGTTTGTGAGGTCTCCATCTTCACACTGCATTCATTACTTCTGTTTTGCACTGAAGAAGCTCCATTGCTTTCACTAAATGGAGCATGTCATTTCCTTAAAGTAGAGCCTGACCACAAAAAAAAAAAAAAAAACAAGCAAACATAGAATGTGGCATGAGGAGCACAACTTCCTATTCTAATTCATGCCTTTGATTGCACAACCTCTATTTCTGTCAATAAACAGATTTAGAGTACTCCATCTTTATTACCCAAAACAGAGCCTTTACATGAGTGAACAGACTCTTATTACCAAAACAGGGTCTTGACTTAGCTCCTTGATTAGTCTGACAGAGCACATCTGACTACGGCTGTTGAGAAAGTACAGCAGGTGGATTGTGCTGTGGCTGAGAATCCAGGATTCATCAGTACATGATTTAGACTTAGACAGCAAAACTGTAAATGTGAATATCTTTTGCTGTCAAACCAAGTTCTGTGGGACTCGTGTATAAATGAGATTTCTCTCCTGTAGCTCTAATCCAGAATGAAGCATGTCTGAATTTCAAGAAACAATAGGACTCTGGACTTACAATTGCAGGTACTCTGTGATCTCAGATTTCCTACAGAGGTTTAGTGCTAGTAATATAAGAAAATAAATGACTGGAGGTTTCACTGATGTCTTCCTGGTTTCTCTTTAATATGCTGAGGTTCCTGCCAGGGCTAATTGTCTGGATTGCCCATCTATAAAAAGTCTGTCAGAAATGGCAAGTTGCTAAATACCTCTTTCTAGGAGACACACACTGTTGCTATGTTCAATCTAAATTGCAAATCTGAATTTTTCTGATAGATCAAGAATGATTAAGGACATTTCTGCCTTAATAGGCTATTTGTAAAAATAAAATGATTTTTTTCAACTTCTAGTTATGCAGTAGTCTTGTCAAAACAATTTAGCTTTTATTATTTGTCTTGATTCCACCATCACTGATTCCATTATCCTACTGGATAGCTGGGCTGAGGCCAATATCATGAAGTTCAACAAGACCAGTGTCCGATCCTCCACTTTGGCCACAGTAACCCCAGGTAACACAACAGGCTTGGGACAGAGTGGCTGGAAGATTGTGTAGAGGAAATAGACCTGGGAGTATTGATGATGCTTGTCTGAACATGAGCCAGCAGCATGCCCAGGTGGCCAAGAAGACCAATGGCATCCTGGCTTGTATGAGATAGTACTGCCAGCAGGAGCGGGGAAGTGATCATTACCCTGTACTCAGCTCTGGTGACGCCGCACCTCAAGCTCTGTGTTTGGTTTTGGGCTGCTTGCTCCAAGAAAGCGTGTCCAGCTAAGACCTGGAGCATGCTCAGATAAGGGCAGCGAAGTTGTGAGGGGTCTGGAGAACAAGTCTTATGGGGAGTGGCAGAGGAAACTGGGATGGTTTAGCCTGGAGAAGAGGAGGTTCAGGGGAGACGTTATTGCTCTCTACAACTACCCAAAGGGAGGTTGTGGTGAGGTGAGAGTCAGCCTCTGTTCCTGCATAACTAGAGATAGGACTAGAGGGAATGGCCCCATGTTGCATCAGGGGAGATAAAGGTTCGACGTTATGAAATATTTATTCTCTGAGAGAGTGGTGAGGCATTGACACAGACTGCCCAGGGAGGTGGTGGAGTCACCATCCCTGGAGGTGTTCACGAAACGTTTAGATGCTGTACCAAGGGACATAGTTTAGTGGGAGCTGTTGGTGATAGGTAAACAGTTGGACTGGATGATTTTAGAGGACTTTTCCAACCTTGGTGATTCTACGATTCTATGATTCCATGATCATACTTTATTACTAAACAACAGATCTTGTTATGACTGTTATTTTCTCCTAACTATTCTGAAAATTTTGAAAGTATGCCTACCTATTACTTTTGGTCCAAAGAAGTTTCACTAACCTCAGAAACATCTGTATCAAATATATGGGAAGGAAACTCATTCAGTCTGAGTGTCAAGAAGAATTTTTGAATAGGCACCACAAATTGATTGAATGTTTACAGAAATCTTCACATCCTGGAGTAGATTCTTCCACAAGAAGGCCCTTTGATTCTGAGGAACAGGTTTTCTTCTTTCATATAGATGTGAAGGAAAATGATACAGAAGTAACTGAGGTTCTTGGATTGGAAGAATGAGCCACTTCTGTGATGTTACAGCTCGTAGAAACACTAGCATGAACAATAAACAGTAAAGATAACAATGTCTCACTGAAAACAGTCTTGATATTGAATAAAATTCAATCTTATTTTGAATCTTTTTGCTGATTTTTTCTGGAATGTAATTGTTGTGTTTGCATCATCAATGATTAAGAAATGCACTCCAATAAATGGCAACACTTTAATAGTTGTATGAAGTATTTGCAAATTAAAAATATTTTTTTTTGTTCCCATTAATTCTGAATTTAACTGAAGTAACTGAGGCATGTAACCAGATTAGAAAGGGATACAGAGAAGAAAATAAAATATGTTAATATGTAAATTTAAATATAGTAAAAAGTTAAAAAAGACAATATGGTATTTCTGTCTCTTCAGTTTAGAGTAAATAAAACAACTTTACATTCCGTCCAAAGAAATGAATCAAACTATACTGCAAGTACAAAAGCACCCTACTGTGCCTTATAACTTTCAGCAAAAAAAGGTGAAGTTATGTGTTTTGCTTGGCCCAGCTGATTCCTCTTCTCACATTCCACAAACCAGGTCCCAAACCTTATCTTTCTCTGTCAGAATTTTTCAGTTGAAAGCTTTTCTGCACTTCTAATTCTAAGCATCTGAAAGAATGCTGTATGTTTTTGGAGTAAAGGGAAAGTGCTGTTTTCTGCTTCCTTGCTGTCTATGCTCTTCAGCCACTATCATGTTTAAAGGAAAGTTGAAACATTTCCCTGTAAATCCTTCTCCTTCTGAGTTCAAAACAAGTATAAAAATCCATGAGATTTCACTTGAGATATATAGCTATTAATATTCACAGAATTTTGTACCTTACAGCAATACAGCCTTTATTTTCAATCTCCCTGCATGGCTTTTTGTTAGGGAACAACAGGAGTGATTATTTGCAAGAGGAGAGACAGGACTTGTAGGCTGGAGCCACAATTACACCAACAACAGATATAGTGCCACAACGGCTTAACACACGGGTATCCAAACTTCTGGCTTGCCTGGACCACATGGAGTGAGGAGTAATAGTCTTGGGCTGCATACAAATAGGTAGCTCAGAAAGAAGTGCCTTCTATTTATTTCCATGCAGACTACAACAGATACAAATAGTGCAGTAACACTGTTTGATAGATATATTCTCAACTACAAAACACTATTACTGAACATAGTCACCACCATTAGGTATCCATTTTCGCCCACTTCAGTCTGGTTCAATGGAAGTAGCTGCAATTCCTACCAAGTTCTCGAGGTATTCATCGGAGACTTTTGATGAAATTTTACTCTTCCTGTGCTTCGTCCTTGAAAACAGTTGTTCACAAATGTATGTGCTACCAAAGAGCAATGACATGACTAAGGCATTACTGTGAAGGGAGGGATATTTTTCTCTAGTAAGAGAGATTGTAGAAGTCTGTTGTAGAAGTCTGATAAAGACAGATGATCAGATTTTTCTTTGAGTTGAATAGTTGTTTCCCCTTTTCTAAAGATTTCTTTTTGCCCACTTTAGTACTAAATACATGCTTAAACCATCAGTGGTGCTTTCGCGCTTTTATATTTTTATGTTATTAATGTTTTATTATATATTTTACATGCTGCAGTACTGTTGGTCATAATTCTGATTTCACTACTTTGCTTCAGCTGTGTTTAAAAAAACAAACTGTACAGAAAGAGACTTGATAATGTAATTGGTCTCCCGCTGATGAATGTTACAATAAAATCATACTAAAGATTAAGTAAAAGGGTTTGTTTACAGTAGTAGTGACTAAGCATTGAATGTCTTCAGTATAGTTTTCAAAATAGTAAATTCTAGAAGAGAAATTCATGGGATTTTGGGTGTTTGTTTTTTGTTGTTTTGTTTGTTTGTTTGCATGTTTTTCCAAAAAGAAGATAACTCCAGTGGATGCAGTTGCTTCACTTGAGTGATTCTCCTTGTGCCTTAAAACAACACTGAGTGTCACAATATATTTATTTCAACTACATTAATTGCACATAAATATTTCTGTTTGGTCACACTGGAAAAAATAAGATTGCTGTGAGTCCCGTATACTCATATCTTCTTTCAGTTTCTCATTTGCTTGAGGCAAATGATCTTCCAAGAACCTTGTCTATGATTAAGCATATAATAATTCTTCCCAGAAAAACTTACAACACCAGCCAACAGTATCACATTCCCACCTCTTAATTAAGATTCTGTGCTTTTGTTACTCATTCACAGTAACCAGTATTTGGTTATATGTCTGTATAATTATGCCATGGGTTCATTTAGGGTGTATATAAATATGTTTCCCGTTTGAAACACACATCTTCCCAAGCCTGACAAATCATTTCAGTGAAATGAAATTAGACTTAACATTTGAAACACAGTAACCTGTGGGTAAATGCAGTTGAATATTTTAGGGAAGTTAGACCTTATAGAGACCATCATCATTCCACACTAATTACAAAAAGAAAAGAAAAGAAAAGAAAAGAAAAGA
>PPHD01017560.1:0-14983 GCA_002909625.1 Bambusicola thoracicus
GACAGTGATAGAACTAGAGGCAATGGTTTCAAACTGCGCCAGGGGAGATTCAGGCTGGACATTAGGAAATATTACTTCTCGGAAAGGGTAGTCAGGCACTGGAATGCACTGCCCAAGGAGGTGGTGGAGTCACCGAACATGGGGGTGTTCAAGAAACGTTTGGATATTGTGTTGAGTGATATGATTTAGCTGGGGAGTATTGGTGATGGTTGGACTGGATGATCTTTTAGGTCTTTTCCAACCTTGATAATTCTGTGATTCTGTGATTCTGTGTTTCTTTCTAGTAAACCAACAAGTCAGTTAATTGTACAGTCTAGCTTTGTTGCACAGGGGAAGCATGCACAAATCCACACCAAAATTTTGTCTACAATTATTTTAAAGTGTGAGTTGACTGTATTTCCTAGCAGTTCACTTGTCATCCTTGCTGCTTTCTGATGAAAGGAAGAATTTCTAAACACGCTAGAAGAGCTTAATCTGTTTGTAAATCTTATTTACTTGCTTTGGAGGCACAAAAATCCACAGAGACTCATGCTTGTGTGCGTGCAGCTGGTGCTGACAAAGGAGGAGTGGTGTAGAGTGGGGTGAGGCTGTATTTTTCTTTGAAGACAGAAGGAGTCTTAAAGATTATTTATTGTTGTTTGGCTACCATCCTTGCTTTTCACCTCTCCAAGGCACAAGTTGTGATGGTAAGGAAGGAAAAAGTAGGTTGATTTTTTTGAGAACACTATTTGCATTTATTGTTTAAGATGGGAATTCTTAAGAGCTCTTTCTCTTGCTCTTAAGAATTGATATCCTAAGATAAATTGCATTATCTTGCTTCTCTTAGATGCCATGCATCTATATAAAAATGGCAGACGTCTGTTCTGATCACACTCTTTTACATACAGACTCCACATCCCCCTTCAGTCTCCTGCCAGCACTCAGTAAATCCATTTCTTATAGGCCGGGATGCTGCCCTGTGTGGCTGCTGGAACTAACACACACCTGTGCTCTCGGCATATAATAAGCAGCTGTCACATTTTTAACCTCACTGTGATTTGAAGTAGCCGAGATAGGAAGCGAGCCTTTAGAAAGAGATATGAAAGAACACTGAAGTGTTATACATATATAAGAGTTATAATTTCAATTGATGCGTTTACTAGGTGTTCTGGGCTGGTGGTTATTTTCAGAAAAGTATCAAAGAGATTTATGCTCTTTATTCCCCCAAACTACAAACTCTTTTCTTACACCCTTCCCCATGCCTTCTTTTTTAAGGTGTTGAAGTTCTGTCTTGTAGCTGATTCATTGGTACTGGTACACTCAGAAGTTTTATTACCAGGCAGAGGTATCCAAGTATCTGTCATCTCTTAAAAAAAAAACTTCTGCTTCTTGACTGACACTTGTCACAGAACAGTAAGCCTTTTGCTCCCTAGTCTCCAGAATAGATACCCCCACAGCCCATTTCATAATGCTTTGCACTAAATTTTCAAGACAAAGTCTCAAGGTGTTCTTTTCTCACCTGTCAGCAAAGCTGTTTAAAGGCTATGGCTCAGTTCCTCTCTTTCTGATCACAGACTCTTGTTGCTGTGCTGCCTGGCAAATGATGCTGCTGAGGCCACTGCCAGAGCAGTCACAAGAGAGAGGCAGCCTGGTGGGCGAGAGCCCCTTACTCCTTTTATCAGGAACAAAAACTGACCGAGCTTGTACGGACAGGATGTTGTCCCAGGTGTACTATGTTCCTGTGTTCTCCTTCCTAGGTCTCTAGCCAACTTAGAAGCACTCCTGATAAATTGGGAGTATAGTGCAAGATGAAAAAAGTCACAAACTGTTAGATGTGGGTGAAAGCTAATTCTAAAATGCAGACATAAAATGTGCCCACCTCCATATGTTCACACAATCAGTCCCAAATCAGAGAGATTAGGGGGTTGATGTTTTTTCTTTCCTTTTTATTCTGTCTGCATTTCTTGGCATATGATAGGTAATACTAATAGCTCCCCAGCACATGGATAGGAGGCATGTGTTGCTGAAGAAACTCTGCAACAAATACAAATTGAATAAATCAGACTCAAGCATGCCATCCAGGGTCTGGCAAGCAAAAATATAATTAACTTGGGATTTAGGAGTTAGCAGAAGTTTCAATAGGAAAAAATTAAGGAAAAATCCTTAGAGAGTTCTGACAAATGTTAGAATAATTATCTTTATTTCTTAAATAAATCTTGCCAAGTGCATACGCAGACCCCTAAGCAGCTCAGCTGTGTCTTTCTGCCTCATCTTCCTCTCTTCCACACCTACCAGACTGCAACACTCCAGATCCTGTGACTCTCCGGTGACAGCATCTCATAACCTAAGGCTGTTCAGCTGCAGCCACAATTGGTCTGTTTTCTACCTTCCAAAGTTTCAGCCATAACTTTGACCACTCTGAGCAAAGCAGATTCCTTTGTTAGAAAAACAGCAATTAAAAATATTTTTTTTAATTAATAAATAAACTTTTCTGTGGAATGATTTGGCTAGAATTCTGTTAAATGATTTCAGTGAAGCTCTTCATCTATTTACAGGAGAACTTATTATGTGGGACTAACAATTCCCTTTAGTAGATCTTCTCATAAACTAATTATTTCATTAAAATTTCATTTTGGTTGATTTTTTAGTGTTGGATCACTAGTTTGTTCCACAATTTTTAGAAGCAGAGAATGAAAACTGCCGAGAGAAATGTTAAGTGGGGTATGCTAATATTATATTTTCCCCTGTGAATTTTTAAGTCTTTCTGTAGTTAACAGTATGGTTTTGAAATGTGGCAGGGGATTCATCTTTCAGTCTGCTGAATTTTGATTTCCCTGTGGAAATCAGGCAGAAATGGACAAGGTTATAAGCTACGCGATGTTGCCTTTCACACAAGTGAGTGCTCAGGGCAAGATTTGAGTGAAGGTGAGGTGAGCATTTGGCTGCAGGCAACTGAGGACAGCAGAATGCTGAGGTCCTTTAAGAAGAAAATACTTGTCCCACAAACATAATTTGCCATCCTCTCTTTCCATTCTCATAGGAAAGGCAACCCCAGCTCTGCCTTTAACCTTCTCCCTGTTCCATGCAGCAGGAGCACCAGGTGACAGCACCTCACTTTTGCAGCAGTAGAGCTCCATCTGCCAACTTTACACAGCCTGGCTCATGCTGGCATGGAGAGGACAGCCTCTTCTCATGCCAATTCACATGCACTTTCATTCTGCCGTACTGCTTCAGCAGCACATTGCTTTCCATTTATTCTGGGAAACTGAAAAATATCTATCCTGCCCCAACTACTACTACTACTTTTGTCATAAAGTAGGGACCCTGCAGTACTGAGTATAAAATCCCTACCCAAAATTTTCTATCCACCACTGAGGCGTTAAGTGAAGAAAAATCCTTTTCTGTGTACAATTGGATTAACTAAGAAGCTAGGTAAAGTTTATACTCCCATAGCTGAGAACTGAGCTTCAGGTGAGATAAATTTATCAGGGAAAATAAATTCCAGCCATATCTGATAAAAAAGTTTTTCTGAATGGTTGTAGAATTTGTGGTTCAGACCTCACCTCCACATTTTGTGTGTCAGCTTTCTTGCATGTCTTGTATGGATTTGCTGCTTCTCGGTGTTCAGGTGGTGAGGCCCTGGCACTGCTGCCCAGTGTAGTTGTGTGTGCCTCATCCCTGGAAGTGTCTAAGGCCAGGTTGGATGGGACCCTGGGCAGCCTGCTCTGGTGCTTAATTTAGTAGTTGGCAACCCTGCATGCATCAGGGGGTTTGGAATTAGATAACCTTTGAGGGTCCTTTCCAATCCAAGCCATTCTGTGATTTGATGTTTCTACTGTTAGCTTGGACGTATAGCAGGAAAAATAAACCCTTTGCACATACAAAGGTAGTACGTCTTGCAGTGTAAACAGGGACTTGACTAAATAACTCTACTGCTTGGATGACACACAGATGTTATGTTATCTTAAGGTCATGTCAATTTAAATGCAATACGTTTACTAAGCAGCGTAGCACTCTGTATCTTTAAAATTAGACAATGCCTATGTACATAAAGTGTGCCTCCAGTTATTATCGGCAAATAAACCTCTAGTAATGAGGTTTCAGATCTATTGGTTGAATGTTGATAATAAATTCTCTGTGGAACTGACTTCAGCCCATTAAGCAAGCCTGCTCCTGCCATCGTGGTTGTTAATTTGATGGGACTGTGTCACATTAAGTAGAACAAACATGTTTTCACCCACTCAGCCATCCAGAACGGACATGGCTGTTACTCTAACAACTGGATATTGATTGGAAGCATTCACCCTTTCTGACCTGGGGCTGGTACATGAAAATTGAGCCAGGATTGATTAAGAAATTGCATGTGTTTGTGCACATGTGTGCCATGTTAGCAGCACACATAAATTTCAAGTCTTTAGAATTCCCGTCATGTTAATGCTCTGAGCATGAGGTCTGTCGCTCATCTCCTGCAGGAACCATGAAGCCTTATTTATTGCCAATTATTTATTTGTCTCTATGCTTGTGCCCATCTGGTCAGTCCAGTTTCAGGGTCTACTGCCCCGTATCTAAAAATCTGTTTAATTGCTGCAGCTATAATAAAAATGTTTAAGGAAATGTTGAAGAAGTGATGAAATTTGCTTCTGTTTTTAATCCCAGGTATGGAGTAATTCAGTGCATTACTTTTGTGTGTTCTTGTTAATGTTACATTTAATGTTTTGAATGGATCATCTCCAAGACAACCAAGAAATAAAGAAGATAAAGGAGAGAAAGAAAGGACAAGGGGAGGTTTGTACCTATCTGTGAGAGCAGGATACCTTACAATATAAATATTCAACATACTGCACTTTATTCTTGCAAGTTTCTCTCCACTGCTTGTGCCATGCACAGATTTTGACATGTGGGCTGTTGGGTTTATTTTTCCTGCTATGAGTTCAAGCTAACAGTAGAATCAAAGACTCATAGGATGGCTTGGGTTGGAAAGGATCTTTTTATTTTTCCTGCTGTCTGTCAGAAAGACAATTCCACCAACTGTGTTTCACTGCATTTTCCCAGCTTGACAATTTCCAGAAAAAGTACCAAAGAGATGATAACTCCATTGCAGCGTTATCAAAATTAATTGTCCTATTAAAAATTATAAAAAATATAGCAAATGGACTGTAAGAAAAATTGCATTGTGTTACTCTTGCACTTCATCACAAAGAAGGAAGCAATGCAACAGAGAGGAAAGAGGCAATGAAGTTTATCTGAATATAGAAAAGAAAGTTTGTGGACATGATGCACTCATGTACAATATAAACAGTGCTCCTTGAAAGATTCTGCAAAAAATGGGGAAGAAAAAGAAGCACAATCGTATAATAAATGACCAGTTGCAGCCAGCAAAGAAAAAAATAATCAAAAAGGATTAAAAACATGCTATGAATAGAAAACTTTCTCCTTAAAATTTTAATGAAATATTTCTGCAATTAAATGACTTATTAAAAATGATCAGTTGGAAAGATTTCCAAATCATCAGTTTTGATATTGAAAGGTCCTTTATTTTCCCACATTGCTTCCAAATATTTGAAATTTCCAGAGAAAGAGTGTTTGAAAACCCTTTAAGACAAATGCGTGGTTTAATAAAACAGTGCTCATTTATTGTAGCTTGTGAAACAATGTAACTTGTGAAACAATCAATTTCAAAAATATATTCTAACACTCTGTTTTGCAGCGATCATTGGAATTCAGCGGAGTGGACTGGATGATGAAAAGTGATTCTGGCATCTCTGAGTTGGAAGGGAATTAAAGATGCATGGGAGCTCTGCAGAGGGATCGGAGGTAGGAAGCACAACAGAATACACAATTAGTCATAGGGGAGATCTCTGCTGCAAATTTAAAATAATCTATACATCGTTTTTTCATTCTGTTGAATGGTAAACATATTACCCCAGAAAATTGCCTATTTTGTTACAGAATAGTAGTACTACAGTATAGTGTCTACGTATAATTATATATATAAAGAAAAGCATTAATCGCAATGTGGCAAGTATTTAACATTCAGTTGTGTCTAGTCAATATTATTCTTCTCTTCTCGCTATAATGTTGAATTCTGATGAATATTTCATTGGGAAATTTTAGAGCAGTGCTCAGCTGTACCTCCCCAGTAAAATTAGCATTTTATTTCATTAGTAAAGAGATGCAAAATGACCAGTTTAATTTATACTGAAGTTACAGTGTTGGAGCATTATTTAGCCATTGAGATCTTAGGAAAACCTTTGGTAGGTTCATAAAAAAGGAATTCTATTTGACTTGGTCAAAGCAAATGAAATCAACCATGACTCTTGCCCCAGCACAGCAGGATTCACATCTGTAGGGTTAGATCATGCTCATCCCTCTAGAGGTGGCCTTGGCTTGTACTGCCTGCTGAAAGTAATCCTCGTCTAACACTGTGTCCCATACCATGCCCAAGCATTTTGTGAATGTGGCTGGTGGAGAACGAAACCACATCAAGGAGTGTGTCAGCAATTAACCATGATGAAAAATTTTGTGCCTGTGCTGTGATGCACCTGCAGAATAGGTCTGGAAAGAGCCTGTCTGCATTGAGAGCCATGGGGACCCGGTTTCACCATCTTGAAGAATGGATGGTTGGCCTTTGTGTTTATGTCATTGACTCCTGAGGATTCATTTCACCCCTGGGATTACTATGAGTTGTCACTTTAAACATCTTTCTGAATGTTGTATTTCAGATTGAAGAAATGCTTGAGATGAATGAATGAGCATAAAAGTAGTTCACATTCTACAGCTTTACTTTGAGCTTCATGATCGTATAGCAGAGATTTAAATAAGAATAGATCTAGCAATACCAGTGTAAGAACTCACACTAATGTCCTCTATGGTCCATAAGTGATTGCATTTAGCCAAGCTCAGACCTCCTGTTTAGTAAATTTAGAGCTGAGCTTTCTTGACATAAGGTTTTTCAGGCTCTTAAGATGATTTAGAAGAAACCAAAGTTCAAAATTATACAAGGGGACATTTGTGCCACAGTAAAAAAAAACAGAGAAACTACAGGAAGCACTGAATGCAGCGTAATACATGAACAACTCATCTCCAAGGATACCACGTATTAACATAAATAATATTTATTATGACATGCTATTCAGAGACACAGTAGTATTGAGTGACCCTTTTAAAATAATCCTTCCACCTTTTTCTGTCAATGTTATTAAATTCAGACATTTTCTTGAGGCAAATCCATTGAGACAAAACTACTTCCTCAAAAAATTATCCCTGTTAATGAAAGTCTTTTTGTTCACCTCAGTGAACTGCCTTAGATCAGATATGTAAGGACGTAGTTTTAGAAAATCACAACCTGCTTGAAAATATTCCATGCCAATTGAGAGATGAAGTGCAGGTGACGATAACTGTGAATTACCCATTGAGAAATTGTTCACAGTCTGTTCCTCATTTCAGCTGTTGCCTTAATTTTTCATCACTTTATTTTTTCACTTTCACCAATACGCCCTAATATGTCGACATATTTCTTACTGGGAAATCCAGAACTGGACTTTCCTTCAAATACCATCTCACAGATGCTGAATAAAGCGAGCAAACTTCTTTCCTCCCTTTCAGGCTGCACTCTTTCTAATGCAGCCCAGTTGCCTGTATTTCCAGATGGGCATACAGCTGGCTCACATTCTGCTTACCCACCAGAACCTCCCTCTTTCCCTGTGCAAAGTGACTTCCTAGCCAACCAGTGCCCAGCCTAGACTGCACAGAGTTATTCCATTGCAGGTGCTCAGCTTTGCATTGCCATGAGGTTCCCGTGTCCCTCTCAGAAGTGGCCCAGACTCCCCAAGTATCAGTAGCAGATGATAAAGCTGATCCCAGAGCCTCTCTGCATATTTTCATTACAACTCTACCACACTACTGATGTTTTCATTATCAGAAGTGTCAACATGTGTGGAACCAATACATCCAACTTCAATGAAAATGTATTAAGTTGGGGAAGCCCATTGACTAGGCACTGATTTCAACTACTCTGTATCAGTTTGATTAAATCCATGCTGCACTGGGCTACCAATAACATTAAGTGAATTTGATTAAACTGGAATCCTTAAGACAATTACGAAATATCTCTTCAGTAATAAAATGTTCCACCTCTTTGTCCTTTACTTTACTTGGTTTCATCTGTTTAAAGGGAAAATATCTATTATTTATCAGTAAGCAAAACCAGTCTACAAAGTCACTACAGCTGTTTGATCAATGATGAAAAACAATTTGAAGCCATTATTAAATGGGTGTTTTGGAATATAAGTACGTGTCTAAATTTTAGGTCTGCATCTACTTCTAGTAGAGTGAGTTCTGCAGACGAAATAAGGAGAAGGGAGGGAATCTTTTTACCTCATCTTTCTTTGCATTTGTTATATGTCTTGCAGTTGTGTAACTACTTTTTTTTTTTTTTTTTTTTTTTTTTTTGTGATCAGAGAGTATTCAGAGTGTGAATGTATTATACCAGTGAACCTCACACATAACGATTTTGGGTACCTGGTGCATGAGAGAGTTGAAGAAGACCACAGAAAAAATACATATAATCTTAAAGCACTATAATTAGGTGGATTGAAAGGCTTTGTTGTTGTTTTACATTACAAGCTAACTACGAATACTAGTTAGAAATATTATTTGCATAACTTTCAAACAAGTCTTCACATTAGAGCCTCATCAAGAAACATCGATGTTGTTTTGGTCCTATTCTTTTAAGACGGTCACCTACAGCAAATAAACAAAGGCACAAATTGCTTCCTTGTTACTGGACTCGTTAGAGAAAGACAATGAGACGAGACTTTCATCAAAGAAAATGGTCTTTGGGAGAATAAAATGGTCTTTGAGAGAATAAAATTTCAGGGCAGAAGCAAACCAATTATATCAGCAATCTGTCTCTAATGAAAATCCATATGAGCTTCTACTCATCATTCTCTTTTTTCCTGATTTTAAAAACTTATATAAAGTTTTACCTGCAGAATAGAATGACAAATTACCTCCAAGAAAATGTATGAAGTCCTTTTCCTAGTGAGTAGTCTAATTTTTATTCACTGATCAAACACAATTCTCCTAAAGAAAATTAAAAATCTTTACATTGTGGATGCAGTACAGAAATTAAGTGGGTTTTTTTTTCAATGAACAATATTTCTACTGAAACTAAATTACTTTCCTGATTGTTTTTTGTTTTTTTTTTTTTCCTATATCCACAGAATTCTGGATTCTACAGCTTATGTTAAATGGACAATTTTGCATAAAAGAAAAAGACATGGCTTGCACAAAAAATGTAACTGCTTTTTTTTCTTATCATTATTAATTATTTTTAATGTTATATTCAACTGTCTTTTAAACTACATTTTTACTGCGACTTGTGAGAAATGGGATACGATCTTCTATCTTGTAAAAGAACTATGGAATGATTTTCAGGGTCTCTGTCCCTTCAAGAGATAGAAGTCTTGTATCCTGATGGTTATTTTTCTGTCTGAACAGGAATCTTGGGCTTAAATACTTCTTAATTCCTTGTGAATGAGGCCTGCTGCTTGGCATGTCTTTTGTTCCATAAGAAACTCACAATGTGATGTTACACATAATACTCTGTTTTCAACCGTGTGTGAAGTGAGTTATAAAATATTAGCAAGTTTCTCCTCTGGTGAATGTTAGCTAAGCAATAAATCAACAAAGGATATCACAGAACAATGAAACGGTTGTAGTCCATGGTTATTACAACACATGGGGCACTATCGGAGGACCCTAATCTCTCTCAAGAAGAGTAATTTATTACAGCATCTTCCTCTGAAATTCCCTTATTAATACAAAAATTATTGGGATGAAGCATTTGGCAGAGAAATATTAGCATTGCTAAGAAGATTGCATACAGTTTCTTCCTTTTTATGAATTCACATCAACATTCTCATTAATGAAACCTTTCACAAAATACAGCAATCTCATTTTAAAGCAGAGGTGCAGTGAAAGCGGAAGAGTCATATTTGATACTACTTTACAGTTAAAATCTTTCTTGTTACCCTTAATGATCCAAAGAGCATGCCTGAACTAGGTGCGAGCTTTTTTCTATATTCAGCTTTGAAAAGTGGCCCTGTATTCCCACTGAAGCCGCACAAAACATTCTTCTGCAGGCAAGATGCTTCCAAGCAGGGGCAGAAGATGTGAAAGTAGGTTTCTCGTTGTATCTTTTGTACACATACACCTCTCCAAAATCAAGCGGAAAATCAGCTCTCTTTAAAAGGTTTCACTGTTACCCTGTGCTAAGAGTTTGCACAATAGTAAGCTGATGCAGGTGATTGTATGCTGGCTACTTGACAGACACTAAGAGAAGCATGATATACCTTGACTGAAGATAGGAAGAGAGATCTGTCATGTCAAAGAGTGTAGAGGTCACTATATTCACACTGGACTGAACACAATTGGTCATCTTAACAAGAACCTAGTAGCTGACAGCGGTTCTGTCAAGAAATACTTTTGCCTCCTGAACAGACAGATATCCAAGACCATAAAATATCTTGGAGTGAGATCTGCCCCATATTATTTCCATATGTTGCTTTTCCTGAAGGGAAAAAACAGAGTATCAACTAGGCCTTCAGAGAACGCTGAGAAACAAAGTCAGCTCAGAAGTCTTTCCCACATCTTTCAATATTATATGAAAAATGTAATCACACTTCCTGAGCTGAGGATAGCCAAAGCTCAAATGTGATGAGGTATTCAAGTAAAACAAGATAAATATGGCTGACTGAGAAATGACTTCTGTAAATCTAAATATTTAATCATGGAATGTACTGGGTATGGAGGTGAGTTCATTTTTTCTTTTTCTTTTTTAGTAGTTCTCTTTGTATTTTTTTCCAAGTACTGCCATTTTTGAGGAAAGGGAAATGCCAATAGTCTGTTTTGAAACTACTGGAAGGCTGTATACACTCTTTCCCTAGTTGCCCAACTACAGGGGCACCTCTCATGACCAAATGTAGCGTCACCAGCACTCAATACACATTCACAGAGACATGAGGCAAACAGCACCGTTTTCATGAGTGCACATGTGAAAATGTTTTAATGCAAGGACGCTCAGCACCTGTTCTCATCATGGATGTTGCATTTCTGAACGTTGGAGGTCAGAAAGCTTGTCTGAGAGGTCATGCTTGGAGGGTTTCCTGAGCAGGGGACTTGGAGATCAGGTATTGAATTTCATTGATGAACTGGAGTTGAGGCAGAATATGAATTTATTGACAAGTTAAGACCTATCTCTTAAAAACATTTACTCATAAACATAACACTACTCCTTTGAGTAATATTATTGCAAAAATGTCTTCAAAGTCAGATTATTTTTGTTCTTATTTTCCCCAGTGCTCAATATCTAGCACTTTGCTTTTCTCAAGTAGATCTTTTAACGACCCGTGTCTCCTGTAACAGATAATTCTGTCTACAAAAACACATATGTTTCAAATCCGCAATTAATTCATTTTTGGAGCTTCTGGATGCATAGAGCACTTTGATTTTTATTTTTATATTTTTAATTTTTTTACCTCTTCTCCCTTAAATAGGCCCATTTGGATAAAAGCAAAGAAGGAATTGTGCATGGATGCACAATCAGATTTTTAAAATATTGGCTAGGATACCCTTAACAGAAATGCCATAAACCTGTAAGAGAGTTACAGCTATTCCTGGTAGCAGCAGTAAAACTTCAAAAGCCTTCAGTCTGCCCTTGTCTTATAATATCATCTTCTGTTTTTCCTTTATGTATATTTCTCATACAAAATGCTAACAGCAAAAACATTCCAGACATATGTCTTCTATTAGCTTGTTGAACTCAAGAAACTTGTAACACTCCATTAGAACGATTTCCCCTCTCCCTTCAGTGCCCAGCCAGAAATCATAAAGCAACTTTAAGCATTGCTAACTTGTACCTGAAAATGCTATAGTCTTGAAGAAAAAAAAAAAAAAAAAAAAAAAAATCACTCTCCCTCCCCTTTTTTCTTAAGAAAAAAGGCTTAATTTTGAACTGTGGCCTAGAGGCACTGCTGGCTTCTGCTCCAAATTATCATAGATGAATTTGATAGCCTGAGGTTGTGTTAGCAGAGATTGATTGAAACATCAGTTGGGTTTAATCCTGCCGACTGGGAAAAAGGAATATAAATGGCAAGCAGAACAGTAACCCTGAATGAGATGATCAATAAATAAGCTCTCCTAGAAATCAGATATTACATTTCACATGAACTATGAACTTATTTAATATAAAATGTGCTAAAATGACTATGATCCACAGCAGGAGGGAATGCTTAATATTTTTATGATATTTTATTATAGTAAGTCTAAGTTCATTCTTAAAAGCTGTGATCACACTTGCTATTTTTATGTGGCTCCTTGAAAGTATTTCCTTAGAACAAAGGTCGTGAATTTTCTTTTGTGTGAATGGAACTGAGCCTTCTAGTTAAAAAATGATGAACAGTAATTAGGATATAAATTATTTAAAGGTCTTGTAGTTTAAGCAGACATAAAAACTGGCAGGCAATTAAATTCATGGTAAACTCTAGGGGATACTGGTGGAAACAGGTGGAAGCAAGTATTTTGTGAGACCCGAAACAAGCTTGAGGGCTCAGGAGATGGTGGCACGTGGATGAAAACTGGGGTTTTTCAATCTAATGCTGGCTTAACCAGATGTGTAGAAAACGTTATTGCTCTGGTGCATGTGTCCCCTGTGGGGTGGTGTGAGGCTGAGGCTTCTCATTTACAGCTCCATATGGAAAGCTCCAGCCCTTGAAAACTCTCTCTTGCCTCCATCTCTTTATATGCGTAAATAACTGTTGTGTGCACTGGATTTGGTGCTCAGTTTCACAGCTACTGTGAAACCAAGCAGAGAAAAGTGTTCTTATAAATGAGCAAAGCTTGCCAGCATCTATGAATTTAGTTAAATAGGCAAAAGCTAAGGGCTTGTATATATTGTACCTACCCTTCTTCCATAGAAACAGAAAACTTAGGGTAGTAAATATTGCTAAAAACTCTCTACTTAATGAGAAAAAAAATGATACTTTTCTATCATTTTCCACGAAGGTTTTTTAATATTCATTTGCAACTGTGTGCTAGCAGTCTTACAATTAGAATCATAGAATCATAGAATCACCAAGTTTTGAAAAGACCCACAGGATCACCCAGTCCAACCACCCACCCATCACCCATCACCAACAGTTCTCATTAAACCACATCCCTCAACACAACATCCAAATGTTCCTTGAACACCTCCAGGGTCAGTGACTCCACCACCTCTTTTGGCAGTCCATTCCAGTGCCTGACCACCCTTTCAGAGAAGTAGTATTTCCTAACGCCCAGCCTGAACCTTCTCTGGGCCTAGTAAATTAGTAAACAGCTAGTAAATTAGTAAACAGCTTGCCTAGAAATGGGTATGTGGTTGGTGGAACATGTGCAATTATTTATAGATTTAGCAAATCTATGAAGTAGAATAATCTATTTTATTTTTTTAATGTCTGGTAATTCCATTTAACCACAAAATTATTTGTGTTTGCTGCACAGCAGTGTGATGCATAGAGATCTATATGTCTTTATTCTCATTATGTGTGTTTATCATTTGAAGCAAGCAGTGCAAGCTCATAGCTGTGATCAGACAGGCTGATTTAATAGTTGTGTATGTAATCAGTAATTCCTTTATATATTGAGAAGAAAGATTCTCTTTTATGACCTTATGCCACCTGCCCTTAATTATGAGAGCAAGCTGGAGACATCCAAGAACTACAAGGCTAACAAGAGGCTTTCTTTAGGTTGCTGAGTATGTCTTTTTATTTTAGTATAGGTCAAGACGTTATTTATTTTCTTGTTTGTTTGTTTTTGTTCTCTGAGCTTGGGAATGCCAAACAAAACAGTCATCTAATATACCACAGCATTCTGTGACAGCATTTTTGAGAGTGTTACTGAGACTCTTAGAAACTTAGAGTCATAGTATGGACGTTATTGCCTTCATGGTACTGACTTTTTTCATTCTCCTGGGAGTGCTGGAAGTGCAGCTTAACAATATAATTTTTAAATCACTCTCCAGGTGTTACTGTTTAATTCCCATCACCAATGGTAATCTAAGCCAAAGATGGTCATTCTCTTCTGTCAAAGTGGAACAAATGCTGCACCAAAGACAGCCTGTAGAAAGCTTGAGATTCCAGCAGTTGTTTCTATTCTATTTAGGAGAAAATCATATAAGTTTTGGAATGTCTAAAATGAGAATAAAATGAGAATAAAAAGGAAAAAAAAGTGTTGAAACATCTTATTTTGCTTCATTTATATGTATAAGAAGAACTACAGGCTTTCAGATTAGGAGTACCAAAGCAGAATGTTCTATTCTTGAAATGCCCTTGAATTTTTCAGATAAATGATATTTCAGTGAAATCAGAATATTTCAACTTTTGTCAGAGGATTGTACTGTTCTGCAAAATACTTCAGTGAAATGTTCCCTAAACAACAGCTTCATTTCTGTTTAGTTTAATTCTCTTTGCCAAAAGTTCCCTTCTCTTTAATGTCAGGACTTAGCAATTGGAAACACACTGAAAAGCCTTTAGCTCTAACTCCAAAGCTGGTGTCCTGGATGGATGGTATCATGCCCTGTATTATATGAATTGCTTGTTCTTCACTGCACATACAAAGCTATAGCTCTGAAGGGTTTGTGCATAACTCTTTGCAAATACTGAACTTCTCTTCTGTAGAAATATTTTCCCAGTCCCAGATGTTCTACAGATTACAGCATTGAAGGTAGTTGAGGAGAGGAGAAACCCTGATGTATGTAGCCAGTATGACCTGAGCCATACTGAAAACTGAAAACAGCGCCATTGAGGTAACTGTCTTTAATTGAACTGTCAGCATTTCAGCAGAATTTGTAACTATGCTTTGCCTTTGCCTCAGTCTTTAATAATATGACTTGTTACTCCCTGGGAACACAGCCCCCTGTGCTGGTAGATGGGGATGGGGAACAGAATAAGCCCTTCATGATTCA
>PPHD01017561.1:0-14982 GCA_002909625.1 Bambusicola thoracicus
TATATTCTCTTATGGCATTTGTTACCTCACTGAAGAGAAATACTTCATGTTTTAAAAAAAATAAATTAAAAAATGCTGAACTTCAAATAGGAAAACATTGCTTTATACAATGGCACTGGGAGGCAAAAAGAAACTGAATAATTTCCAAGTGTGACCAGTAACAAACAGAATACACCATGTGGCATACATCAACCACATGGGGGGCTGTTGTATTATACAGTTTTTATTGCTGCGGGTTTGGGTTGTCTGCATGACACATGAAATGACAGGAACACAGAAGCCCCATAGGCTCTGACCAACGAGAGCCATTCGAACTTCATAGCAGCACTCAGAGCTGCAGACCAAGAACAAAAACGGACGTGTGGGAAGAATCGTTTCTCAACACAAACCAGCAACAACAACAAAAATAAAGGCGGCAAAGTTTGGAAAGGTTTCAGAAGACTTACAATGGAAAGAGTGGATTCTATGTAACTTCTTAACTTTCCCATCGAGTTCTTATTATTTACTTCAGTAGTGAGTTATATGCATAGAAAGGCCATTCCTGCCCTCCAGAGATCATTGCCAAAAGAGATGTGATGAGATAAATGGGGTGGAAAAGCCTCATTTTATGGAGTTATGAGACAGCAGGAGAGGCTAAAACCTAGATCTGAGAACTTATTTTTGTGTCCAAATATCCCTCTAGAAATAGGTTTTAAAGACTTGTCTGCTTTTGCACAAGAAATCTGTGGTAAGGCTGAACTCCCCCCGAGTCTCCCTCCACCTCTGCAGTAACACTTACTCCATTTTTTTCTTCTGGATGGAAGAAGGAGGAGGTGTCCTGGTGCATCCTACCCCCTCAGAGCATGACTGTGTTGGACATCCCTCCAGCACATCTTGCAACAGCTCCAAGTCATTGCCTTTTGAAACCTATGGCATCAGCTCTCTAAGCTCTCCTGAGGGGTATAAAGTTGTAATTTTTTCTAATTCGGGGATAACTGAGGAAGGTGAAGCCAAGAGGGAAATTCTGTTCCTTCTTACTCACATGTCCTGCTGTCTGTAGCTTGGTTCCTTCTCATGTCCTCTCAGATCATTTGAAGCGGCATTGATTAATTAATAACTCGTGTTTGTGTCTAAGGTCAATTGGACAGTAGAGACAAAGCTTTCCCTTTGTTAATCTTCCGAGCTCCTCTGAGAGCATCTCTCTTGCCCTTTTCAGAGAACATCTTTTTTTAATTAACTGTTATTATCGAGCTGTTTAGAAAAATCAGAATTACAGAGCTTCAAAGGTACAATTAGCATAATGTAACAGTAACATCATTAATGTGGACTGGCATGCATTCACCCAATGGGGAATGATTACACAGCACAATAGCGGCTTCTTTCTGCAATAGCAAGAAGTCCCAGCCCAGGGAAACATCATTTTTGCATTGCACAGAGAGCTGCCTTCACATGCCTCTGCTCCACACAGGGATGCTGTAGCACTTGCAAATGTGAATGGCCAGCAAACATGACACACCATGGAAGAAAAGTAGGAGAGAACAAACTTCACTGAATGTGACAGAGATGTAAATTCCTTTAGAATGGAACCATTCTCTGTCAGTTTCAGGGCTCTCGAGGAATCAGACCAAGAGAGAAACCTACAGACCGCTGAACGAGTGCAGATCTCCTGAGTTACTGGAAGTTGTATCCGGCTTAGCAGTAGTAATGTGTATGTATAAAGAAAGAAAAATTCTAATAGAGAGCTAGTCTGTCAGTCAAAGGAAATCACAAAAGATGCCATGTGCTACCTTGCAGACTTGCCTTAATAAAGCAGATGAATTTAGCAATGGAGATCAGTGTTTTGTGTAGACAAACTCTGACATCACTGTTGGCTGGAAATAATCTCAATAACTGTTTCAAGCATTGTTTAGTTTTTTCTTGAGATACCAAATGTTCTAACATTAAAGAAGCATCATGTTTATAACACCTAGATGCACATTCTCCTCTTGTTTTCAGGATTTTTATTGTGAGAGGTCCTCCATCCAACATAGAAATTTCTGCGTGTTGTAACAGAGCTGTGGATTTTTACTGACAGCAGTACATAGTTTCCATACTAAAGCATACATCCCAAGAAATAGGCCTCTGCTTAGAGCATGTGTTTAACTTGGAGTACTTAACCAAGTTTTAACCATGTGGGTTAAACACGCTTAGAGAGATTTCTAGTTCTAGCAGTGCAGTGTACCTATACACATAGGGACATTCAATAGTGGATTGATTTTATGCAAACTGCAGTACTCTTAGTACAGACCTCACTGTCAGAAAACTTTTCCAAATAGTCCTCTGCAATTTCCCCAGTGAGCTTTATCCCATTCTTTCACTGCTTTCTTGGGCCATCAAGAATATTGATTACTCCATGTGAACATTCTGAACGTTTACCCATGTGCCTTTATTGGCTCTTGCCTAACAAAGAAATATGTATTTGTTTCTTGACGTTTCCTTACACTGAGTGCTCTCTCCATGCCTCCCTTCCTGAGGGCCTTGCTGCTCTCCTCTGACCTCCTCCACCCCAACAGAGGTGCACAACGTCAGCAGCCAAGAGCTGGAGGTTGTATTTATCCATTGGCTGCTTCTGACAGATGTAGAAAAATCATGAAATCTGAAAAGGGACTTGATATAAAAGGTACTCAGAGCCCAAACTTAGACTTGTGCTCCTACTTAACCATTGGCATACCTAATGGCATACCTAATAACTATTGCGTCTTTAGATCTCTCTCACCATCAAGATATCTCCAGGCTATCTGAGATGTGAGGCTGCAAAGTTGTTGTAGGCAAATTTTTCATCCCAGCTGCAGAAAATCCAGCTTTTCCAGTCATCTTATGAGATCTGTCTTACTAAACATTGGGAGAAGCAAGCTATGCTCAGGGTTCTTCCCCAGCGTGGGCTAATATTTTGTGAGACTCTATTTTGCCATGAAATTTTGGTTGCCGCCAATCTGTGCTTAAGATGAGATAGTCCCTTGCATTTGGAGCTCAGGCATAAATTCCTGGAAGATCAGGCTCAGGATTGCAGTACTCAGCCCAGCAGAACCATGCACTGATCCTGGGAGTGAGTAGGTGTTACAAGGACTATTAGAGAAAACATCATGAAAGCTGGCTTGGTATCTCCCTGGTTTTCTTCGTCATAAGGACTCTGGTTCAACCTGCCGGAATTGCTGAGCTGCTTATTTTTGATGCCTTTCAGAAGTTTTGGCTGTGTGAGACTTTCACCGGCTCATCCTTTGAGTTTCAGTCATTGTTGCACCCACAATAACTAATACAGAGATTGTGCAAGGGCACGTTGTGAAAGTTGCTTTGAAGCAGGATACGTGCTAGCCGTGTTAGAATGAAAAAGTGCAGGGGTTGGAAGTTGCAAACAGAGCTGTGTATACAAAATTCATTTTCTGGCTACTCCCTTGAACTGAGAACAGCTAATCTTAACAAAACAAAAGCAGACAGGCAAGAGACACGGTCCAGAAAGGCACAGTCAACCCGACTTATCAAACAACTGTGTTTACCTTTTGACACTGTTTTATTCCATTAACAATTACTGATCTAAGACAGTTCTGCTAAGGTATTGGAAATCTTTACAGCTCCAGGGGAAAAAGTGTATTCTCTTAACAGTTTTGTTAGCTCAACAATTTACTCTTTATTTATATTGGCTTTGATGTGAGAGAAGAAAGTGAAAAGAATGTAGAAAGTGGGCAGTTTCATAATACAAGTATATTTATCAAGTGAAAGAGGCTTAAGAGACAAGGAAAAACTGTAACGTGAAACACTGCAAAAACACAATTAGGAACATAAATATGAAATTAAGTGCAGTCTAGCCTGGTTTCAACCTTTGTTTGCCTGGTATGAAGGTAACATTTCTTAATGGCATTTCCAAAAAAAGAAATACCTGCTTCTATGAAATAAAATTCAACCAGGAAACTGCACCAGCAATTGGCATCACTCTGTTGTAAGGAAGACTTTTAAACTTCTGCCATCAGCAATCTTCTGTAGGGTCTTGGAATTGCATTTATCTGACGGAGAAGGAGGGGAAGGGCAAGTAACTAGATATTTCTGGGACAGTTCATTGTATGGATTCAGTACAATCACTAGCACCCTACAGAAAGGTCTGTGAGCTTTGAGAATGGCTGATGCTCTCCGTCTCAGTCTCATCTTGGAGACATTATGAAAAGGTCTTGCTTGTGTCATTTCCTGGGTTTACCCAATTCCTGGAATTCTGTTGAATGACTCCTCTATCCCTCTGGCCCCTGTCAGGGTTTACAGTTTCCTGTACCTGAGGGCATGGGACATTCCATCTGGAACTGTGGTGGTAGAGATGGGTTGTGCACAGCCCTGGCTCCATACACTACTACTTGTTGGCTAAGCATAGAGATTATCCACACCTATATAATTACTGAAGGACTGTGTTTTCCATACGTAACCTCAGGTGAGCCACCTGGAGACGTTTATCATGCAGGAATCTATGTGCACAAATGGGGCAAGCGTATGTTCAGCCACCTGATTCAAATATCCCGAGGTATCTCTTCTGCTTGCACATGGGAAAACACATGTTTTCACAGTTCCAGAAGCCAGTTTGAAAAAATAAAATGATCATTTCTGGTATCTAGCATAAAATCTTTTCATTTAAAATGTTCCTGAGAAAGATTGCACTGGAACATCTCCCAGCTGATCCTGCCTAAGGAAGAGCAGAATCCAAGCTGCTCTTTTTACCCTCTTCTTTTTGGTTTTCCGTGAGAGACTCTTCTCAGGGAGCATGATATCAGATGTCCTATGTGACAAAGGATTCTGTTTCGCTTCTTAGTTACTTATCCAGTTGTTTTCAACGGGTGAGTTTGTTTTTCCTGTATGATTGTAATAATTACCCTGACAAGGCAAAGGACTGGGACAGATGTTCTCCCTAACTGATAATAAAAGCAGTATCCTCTGTGCTGGCTGTGAACTCCACGACCATCCCATGGTGTCCTACAACAGGATGCAGGCGGTGAATACTTCAGAAGGAGAAGTGTTGTTGCTGATCTTCCTTTTTATTTTATTCAGGCTGTATATTAGGAAAAAATTCTTCTCGGAAAGAGTGGTAAGACATTGGAACAGGCTGTGCAGGGAGGTGGTTCGAGTCACTGTCCCTGGAGGTGTTCAAGAACCGTAGAGTCATGGCACTGAGGGACATGGTTTACTAGGTATGGTGGGGATGGGCTGATGGTTGGACTAGATGGTCTTAGTGGTTTTTTCCAACAGTAGTAATTCTATGATTCCATGATTTCAGGAGAGGACAGGACAAAGTCTGCTGGGTTAAATCAGTCAGTGTGTTCACTCTCCTCCAACAGAAAAAAAAAAAAACTTCTTTTTAAGGCTTCTCACTGTTGCAGGTTATCTGCTCTTTGCAAGACAGAATGACTATAGTTTTGATATTTCATCATGAAATGGTGCTGCCAGCTGTCAACAGCTCAGGGAACAGTTAATTACTTTTTTTTTTTTTTTTTTTTTTTTTTTTGCACAGCTGTTCATAAGATTGTAAAAAGCTGCTGTTCTCCTCCTAAAAAATTTCTGGCATCAGTTGTTTGAGGAGAATAGTTAAGAAATGTCCAAAAAAATTGCAACTGGAAAGGCAATTCTTCATCTTCCTTTGTGTAGTAAAAAATGCATTTCCTCTGGTGCAAAGGGAATCAGCTTTCTATTCTGAGGTTGAGTTGGGAATGGTGGTGTTTGAAATTCAAGTGAATTTGTAGCCTCCAGTCCTAGAAATGCCACTTCCAATCCTGGACCAAATCTTCTCTGTCCCTATGAGAGAAAGGGCAGAGGAGCAGTAGACTGTACCCAAGCAACACGTTTGTTTGAATGGCTCACATGCATCAGGTCCTTAGGTGGTCTATGTGTACTAATCCCAGGTTGCACCTTCCTGATGGACAGCAAATGTCCCAACTTCATGCTGTAACACATCCATAGCTACAGCAGGCATCTGAGATTTGAGTTTCTGGCAATGCTCAAAGGGTCTGACCCCATTCTGGTCATTCCTGCAAGACTTACATCTACCTACATCATGAACTAACAGGAGCTATATGTCAGACAGAGGGTTGTGGGGAGCTCATTTAAGTTGCTTATCAGAAAGGTTTTATTTGTGATAAATGAACTTACATTGTCAAGAAGGGTTCTGTTTCAACAAATTCTGGGTCATTAAAAATATGACTGGAATATTTTATTTGGATATTTTCTAAACCAAAACTTTTGCCCCCCAATTTTTAAATGGGAAAATTATTTTGACCTATTATAAATGCATGCTGAGTACTTTTGCTTTTCAACAGAGCGGCTGAACCAAAACAATTTGAAAATGAGTTCATATTTGTATTGGCCCAAACAGATCTCTTTTTCTCTTGGAAGGCTCCGTTTATGAAACTCACATCCTCTTTTGTATTTGTTAATTTCAGATGTTTAAGGGCTAAGACATCATTTCAAGCTACTTCTAGCACATAGAGAAAAGGAGACATGCTATTCCCACTTCACCTCAATTACCTTGAAAGATATATACTTATTTAAGTTACTTTTCCTGTACTCCTTCATCAGGCAGCAGAGAAAGATGATTTTGAAGGAACTACTACCCTGCAGGCTTCTTAGCTGGCTGCAAAGAGGGAACCAGATGCAGTCTTCTACCAAATCCATTGCTCCCTAGCTCAAATTAGCAGAGAGAAATCCCAGCTACATCCCTAAGCTCACAGACAGGAAGAGCAGAGTGCAAAATGTCAGTACAATCCAAGACTTGCAACTTCATGAGGCTTCACAACTGCAGTGGCTTTTGCCCAGTTTCATGTCATTGGAGTACAACTTCCTGGGCTTCTGCTGCATGGGGAACATAGTGGGTGTTCTCAACTCCGATGCTTAATCCACTGCAAGCCATTCCAAGGGCCCGTCCCAAGGAATCCTTTCTATTCTGAATTTGCTGTCAAAGCGCTCTCCTTATATCACCCACAGTGTACTTCTACCTCTTCTACCAGGTCTCCTGACTCCTCACTCCTCCACCAAATCCTTAATCCTTTTTGCAACTTCATGTGACTCAATTCTACTGTGGAATCCTATTCCACGCATGTTGAAGGCCTCCTCCAAGCGCATCACCTCTCTGTCTCCCCAGAGCTGTCAAAACCAGGTGGAGATCAGTTTTGAGAAGGGCATTAGAAGGCGTTTCTGCATTTCTGCAGATCTTCAAAACAGTAAAACGTCAACTGGAAGGAGCAACAGCTCTTTGTCTTTGGATAGACAAGAGGAGGTCCCTTATGGAATGACTGGAAAAGGGAAATGGTAAAAAAAAATAATTAGTGGTTTTGCAAAATAAAATCTGTCCCATCCCACAGTATTCCAACCATACAGTTTTAACTTAAAAAAAATCTTAAATCTACCTTGCAGCACTCACAATTTTAAATAGCTCAGTACAGCAGAAGTGATTTTGAGAACTTTTTTGTCTTCTTCTTCCCTGTTGGCAGTCTGATTTTTTTTTTCTGAAGTTAAGAATCTGAGGAAAATGTGGGAAAATTGCAAAAAAATTTGAAGGGGATGATGTTGACTGCCATGCGTTCTTGTGAGAAATGGGGCATTTGAAAAATCCCAATTAGAACACATCTCTGACGACAAAAAAAAAAAAAAAAAAAAAAAAGGAAATTTAATCCAAGGAATTTGCATGATTTCAGTGAATAGAGACCAGCTGAGTCATTTAGAACTCAAAACCTGCCAGGATGTAGAAGCAGGCTCTTGGCCCAGTGAGAGCACCCAAACTTCTCCAGGACTCCACTTCCAGCTCTCTACCAAAATGTGAATGGTTGATTTTTTTCTCATGAGAAAAATGTTGCTTTCGCTTTTACTGAAGTATCACCTTTCTGCAAGAGAATCTTTCCCAACAAAAGGCTGGTTGGGGTCTGCTAGCCCATGTGTTTCTTTCACTGAATGTGCTACAGAGTGCTCCTGCTGTTGATTTAAAGAGCTTAAGGGTAGTGATAGTGTGAACTAGACAGCATTCCATGCTTTATACTGAAGTCCTCCAAAATGCTATCTGCAGTACATCATCTGTTGCCAAGATCATCAACAAATAAACAAACAAACATATAAACACATGGTTACAATTATCCACGGTGGGACTTCGGAGAAGACTTCCGAAGGTCTTGCATCCAGGCTCTGAAAGCTCTCTCTGGTATATGTGGATCCCTGAAGAAAACTGGAGCATGTTGGAAAACTTTCCTGTATCAAAGACTTCATAGGCTTCAAAGCCTGACCTCTGTCTTTGTGCAAGTTCTGGACATGTTATCATTCTGCAGATACCCATCACTGTCCCTCACACTCTTCCCTAAGTGAGTGCCGTGGCTCACTCACCTTGCAGGTGGGACTGTCAATCCCCTTTTCAAGCTGAAAACACACTGCTGCCAGCACTGGAACAGATATGACGACACTGAAGTCTTCTTTTCTTTCCTAGGACTATCACCTTTGCATGCTGTGGTCTTCAGGGCTCTTTTAGTATGAACTGAATGTAAAGACAGACTTTTCCACTGGCCTGACAGGATCTACTTACTCTTTGCTGCTAGAACAAAGCCCTTGCTGAGGCTTACTGAACAGCTGGTGACAGCAAATGTCTACGAAGGAGGATGGCAGGAGCATTGGAAAATGCAGCCCAGAGACACGAATAAGTGTGCTTGGCAAGATTCACGGCACTGCTCTGTACTTCAGGAGAAGAGTCAGACGCTACCAACAGTAATTCCTTGGGCATCACCCCGCCAAATACCCTTGTAAGTCACAAGATGCACAGACACATTGGCTAAAATCTGTTCCCGCAACAGACTGTTTGGAAAGCTACAGAAAAAAGGCCAAGCCTCTTAGTATTTCTTTTGCAGATAACTCTGGAATAGAGCTGAGTTATTCAACTAATGAGGCCTGCCCGGTTATACACGCTGCTTCAACATTTTCTGAATATAAAGCAGCAGGCATGGTGAGAAGTTGAGCGAGTAGCACAAAAATGGAAAATAAGACAAATAATTTATCTTCATCAATGCAATTGTACGGAATTGAAAAGTCATTTCAGCAGCCCCAGGACATGTGAACAGCCCTAGAGAGCCCAGACATAAAAGAAAGATATTTTCCAAACTTCAAATGGATCCAGAATTTCCAAGCAGGAGGCAATTGTTTTAGCATGTAGTCTTCTAATTAAATGTTGGAAAAGCATAGCGGTGAAGTAGCTCCTGCTCCAATTTACACTGAAGCAACTGTACTGTAAAGTAAAATATTACCCTGGGTGGATACAGCCTTACCCAAAGACAAAACTTAGCCCAGCATTTTTACAGCTTGTGCACCTATATGATTAGAAACTCTTTAACTGAACAGGAAATTGTGGCTAAACCTCTCAGAACTGAAGTCAATTAGTGTTAATTTAGTTCAGTCTTTCTTGCAATAAATTGATGTAAATAAGGGATCCCCAGTGGAGACAGATTTACAGCATGCAAAACAGCTATAAAAGTAAGAACAGGAAAATAGAGCTGGTCTCTGATAAGAAGGTGTGAGCTAATTATGAGCTTCCAGCTAGTGCATGAAAGTAACACATTTAACCCCAACAGATAGTAAATGTCCAGTCTTCCAATTTATGGTGATTGACAGCTGTGACTTGCTGTGAGAAGAGAAGTGACGTGACTGCTCTTTGCATTGCTCCACCATGTGTTACACTGGACAAGACTCAGCTATGCAAAATGAAGTTATTTAATCCCATCTCTTATGAAACTTCCCTAGTGTCCCTCTCTTTCCCATCACAAGGTTTCTTTACCACTTATGAGCCAGTTCTCTGATCCTCTTAACCTCCTTCTTTTCCCAAGTTAAGGTTTTGCTCAGCGTCGTTAGCTTTGGTGTAAACACAGTTCAGGTGAGATCGAATGGAGAAAAGTAAGAAAGAAACAATTAATCACATGGGCTGGAGTGCTCTTTTATTTCTCCAGGAAATTCTGGGGTTGTTCCTTGTACTGTCTTCCAACAATAAAGTGAACATCTTTGAATTTCATTCCTGATGGGCATCAGCACAGTTTGTACATTGAACACAAGAGCATACAAAAGTCCACGTGTCATAAAGAAAGAGAAGTGGGAGGGAGATAAGCCAATACTGATGTTTTCTCTTCTATATTATCCTAGTTTCTCTTACTCTGTTCTGTGTAGCATGATATTTTCCTGCTTTCTACAAGCCCATAATATTTTCCGTAGTTGCCTCTTACTCATGTTTGAGTGCATTAGTTCTTCCCTCAAATTACAATCCTTCCTTTGTCCATGCCATTTAAGATGGCAAGGGAATATCCACTGAGCACATCAATGCTTGGCAAATAACCACTAACTGTGGGTTAACTGGGCCCAGGTGCACCTCATGAGGTTCAACAAATCCCAGTACAAGGTCTTGTGCCTGGGTCATGGCAAACTCCACTACCAATACAAGCTGGAGGATGTAAGGATGGAGCACAGCCCTGTCAAAAAGGAGGTGGGGGTACTGGTGGATGGCAAGCTGGACATGAACCAGCACTGTGCCCTTGCAGCTCAGAAAGCCAACCATATTCTGGGCTGCATCAAAAGAAATGCAGTCAGCAGGGCAAAGGAGGTGATCCTGCCCCTTTACTCTGGCAAGACCTCCCCTGGAGCGCTGCATTCAGATGTTCCAAGCAATGGAACACCTCCCCTCTGAGGACAGGCTGAGAGAGCTGGGTTTGTTCAGCCTGGAGAAGAGAAGGCTCCAGGGAGACCTGAGAGCAGCCTGTCAGTATCTAAAGGGAAGCTACAGGAAAGAAGGGGATAGATTCTTTAGTAGGGTCTGTCGTGATAGGACAAGAGGAATTTTTTTCAGAGTAAAAGAAGGGGGATTTATACTGGATATAATGAAAAAGTTTTCCACAATGAGGCTGGTGAGGCGCTGGCAAAGGCTGTTCAGAGAGATGGTAGATGCCCCATCCCTGGAGACACTGAAGCTTAAGCTGCACGGGGCTCTGAGCACCTGATGGAGCTATAGATGTCCCTGTTCAATGCAGGGAAGTCGGACTAGTTGCCCTTTAAGGGTCCCTTCCAACTCAGATGATTCTATGATTGTAACTGTGGGGTAGTGAAGCATTTAAAGCAGCATCCTACCAGCTCTTGTCACCTCCCAGCCATGTGTGGCACTGGACTAATTTTGCAGTCAACAGATGTGGACTGTGGCTGCCTTTGGGACTGACTGGAGCCCAACAGGCAGTGCAAATGCAATCTTGGCTCTACAGCACTGTAACACATCAGTGAAGGAGCCTTCTGAGACTGTAACAGCAGCCACTGTTCCTGGTGTACACTACTTCAGGTTCCCACTGTGCTGCCACTGGAGGTCTCAGTAGAGACCAGGGAGTTTATTAAAAAAGGTGAGTAATTATGCAGAGCAGCCCACATATCCCCAGTACCATATGTGTACACGCTGCGACCTTTCTGGCAGTTCCTGCAGCACAGTTTCAGCAAGCTTGCCACAAATGTAACGGGTAACCAGACCTGCACCAGGGAGCACTTGCTGATTGCACTGAGAGCTGCTAAACAGCTCTGACAATAAGTGTTTAAAGAGCAGTTTCCTTTCCCTCTTCACTTTTTTTGCCTAATTTATTAGAGTGAGGTCATTTTGATTATTAACCCAAGCCCTTTGCTTTCCATAGGCAAGCGCTTCCACCTTCGTGCTGCACGTTTACACACCGCCTCTCTGAACGCTTTATTACTTGATTTTCCTGTTTGATTTCCCAGGGCACTTCAGTTCCTGTTCTGAGATACAGTACGTTCAGAGAGTTAGTTAAAGACTCGCAGATCTCCAAATCTTCAGGGATAGATTCTTTTCCTCCTTCTCAGTAGCTGACAGATGGTTATTCTTCAACAAATAAAATCCAAATTGTACAAGTCTGCCCTGCTGCAGAAGCAAGATCTTAATAAGCGCCTTGCTGTGATGAAAGGAAGTAGAGGAAAAGTAACAACCCTGAAGTGAGGGGATTTAGAATTAAAAATAGACTCCATGTGTCCATTTGCGAGAACTGCATGGTGAAATTTCCCTTCTGAAGGGGACTTTAACAGCACAGAGACCTGGTATTGGCTCTCTGCAAAGAGATGAGTTATATCCAGAGCAAACTCTCGTGAGTGGCAGCTGTTTTCTGAGCCAGGGGTGATGATGTGCCAAGTTTGCCTCATGCAGGACCCCACATGTGGGTTTACACTGAGGGAAAAATGAGACTGTACACAGCCTTGCTGATGCAGCCACGATGTGACCTGCCAGGGTTGTGGGAAAGGGCACCTTGTGAGTTTGCAAAGGGCATCAAGTCTGCCCTGAGCTCATTAGGCAGAAGCTGGATCAGAGCGATCGTGAAGGGCTCTCCAGTTGCCTGTCTGCAAACTCATGCCATCCTCTGGCCTCTTCTTGCTAAAACCCTAACCACTCTGAAATGGCTTTATAAAACTTCAAAAGCTTGTTATGTCTTTGTCTTAAAAATCCTATCCTGAAAATCTCTTGGTTCACTCCTGCACAACATCACGGGACGGGTCTGGTTTTCTTGGGCCAACCTCTGCTCTGGGTAGCATTGGTGTGGGCCAATTCCCACACCAGGTTTGGGCTGATTCCATCACCATCAGCAGGGTTATTGTGGTTGGACACAGATAGCTTGACCCAGCCCTATTACATCCCCAACATAAAAAGCATGGGTTAAGGATACTGTACATCTGGTGAGCAGTATTGTGATGGGTAGGCAGTAAGCATGACTCCATTGTCAGTGCTATCACAGGCCCATGGTCTAACCTATCAGCTAACTCTGCTTCTCACCAGACAACTCTTTTCCCTTACAGAACTGCTGACTCAATCAGGGCTTCTAGTCAATGAAAATGTCTGCAGATTTTGCTCCTCCTCTCTCCTAAGGTAAATAACAAATATATACGGTTGCTGGAAATGTGAACACCTACCTTGTTGTGAAGATGTTACTGCTCAGGTTGGCTGGGAAAAAGTGACCACTGGGAAGGTAATCCCACAGGGGAGAGCATCCTGGTACTCTGGTGTTTGAGAGCTCCTGAAAGGCATCTTCGTTAGCTCATCGCTAGCTGCATGCAGACTGTGCATGGTCTGACTCCAGACAACAATCCTCACACAGACCATAGGCTTTAGTCACCATATCAACTGATAAAGAAAAGAACAGTCTCAAGCCAGTCTATGATTAATCCTTGGTTACTTCTTCATAATTCAAAAGAAATAATTCAGATTGCTTAGAAAAAGCAATTGCTCCTTGGATATGAAGAACAGAAGTGAGAAATATAATATCCTAGACTCAGGATTTTTCCGTCATGGTATCCCTTCAGCTGCTCTAAAAGGCACTCTTCATTTCACACTTTGCCTCATTTGAACTCCTTCAGATTTGTCTAGAAGCATCAACTAGTAGACGGTGCTTTCGTGCCTTGTAGTTGTTGCCTCAAGAAGAAGAATTGGGCATACACTGGGCATTTTCTTTTGGGTGCTTTACAGATCTGCATTATCAAATGTATAGACATACTCTAAAATGCCTGTACCCATTTCCTCTCCATATTCAAGGCCTCTGAATGGACTCAAATCCCAAATCTGCAAAATCTTAGTTGTTGGCCCTCACGTTTCCCTGAGATTACTCAAACTGAGATCAGAGCCCTCATGACTATGTGTGACTTGTAGTAATGGATGTCCCTATTTGTTGAAGTTGGACTTCTTCTTTCCTGCTCATCATCTATCTTCCTTCTGCTCTTACAACATCTTCATGGTCCCAAGTAATCATGCATTGCATAAGTATTGGCTTTTTCTAGTTATTCTGATAAAACACTAAGTAATCATAGAATCATAGTGTGGCTTTTTTTGGAAGGGACCTTAAAGCACACCCAGTCCCCTGCTGTGGGCTGGTTTCCCCCCACCAGATCAGGCTGCCCAAGGCCCCATCCAATGCAGCCTTAAGCACCTCCAGGGATGGGGCACCCACAGCTCTCTTGGCAGCCTGTGCCAGTGCCTCACCAAATGTACCCTTTTTTCTCTTCATTATTTATTGCTTACAAAGGCTTGTGAGGTTTCTCTTGAAAGCACCACAGTCTATGTAATAGGATTCAATATCTCCAATAAATTTCATCAGTTGTTTCTCCTCCTCTGTTCTCCAGTTTGTTTCCAGTCCAACAACAGGCTAAGGAGCGTGACTCTATCCTGCTCCCTGAGGACTGCTTTCCCAGCAGTGTCTTTCATTTGCTGCTTTCTGCCCAATTGCCTGAGCTGCACAACATCTCCCAGGAGGTACCCAGCCTCTGCAAACCCAAACAAAAGGTTTAATATCAGCCATGGAAGGCACAGAGGGCCCCAAAGCTACTCCTGATTGAAAGTCCTGAAGCAGCAGTTCAAATGAGCTCTTGCTCTGCTCTGTCTAAAAGTTTAAAACTGCACTGCTCCTCTCCCCACCAGTCTCTGAGCACCTCTTAAATCACCTCTAATATGATGTGTCTTCACAACTCCCTTGCAAGATAAGGGCGATATCATCATCCTTGTTTTACAGATGCAGAGCCAGGGCACAGAGTACTGTTGCCTAATTATTTTTCTTTTATTAGTGAGGTTACCTCTGGCAGTGCCTGGTTATGCCTTAGTTCAGTGTGCTCAGCCCATTCAGTAGCTGCTCTTACGCAAAGGCTCATGAAGGTCATCGAGTTGCCAGAGAAGCATCAGTCCAAGAAGTTTCACTGGTTACATCACGCCAATTCTTGCTGTACAAGTGCAACTACAGAGAACATAAAGGAACTATACACATCTCTAAAAGCATACAATTAAAACCAAATATTGGTTCACTTCAGCCATTAGCAATTGTCACTCATATTGTGAGAACATGTTGTACATCCCAGGGAAATCACTTTATTTCATGCTCTAATTTGAGTCCTCTCAGCAATAAGTATTCTTACTGCCCTGTTTGGATGTGCAATCTCTGTTACCCAAGTGGGGAAATCCATACT
>PPHD01017562.1:0-11875 GCA_002909625.1 Bambusicola thoracicus
ATTTGTTAAACACAGATGTTTGCATGAGCAGAAACACATACTATCATATACTTGCGTAGCAGCAAGCAACCCAGTTAACATCTCTGTACCTTAGTTTTACAGTATCTAAAATGGACCTGACCATCTATGCCGGAGACATTGTGAACTTTAGTTCACTTCCGTTTGTAAAGCACTTTGAGGTTCTTGGATGGTAAAAAGTGCAAATATAAGGGCAGAATTCTAACTGTGCTGTTATAAAACCCCATGCATTTTTCTAGTTTACTGGTCTTTTTGTTGATCTTGCTGTGAAAAAAAAACAAACAGATACTAACTTATGTTTTCAGTGCAGTACAGTCTTCAAGTTCACAAAGGACTTAGAGATCAGAGTAGAATGTGGACATATAATGTCATGTGTCCAGACAACCTTTTTTTTCCCTTGCGATGAAAGAAGTAAATACCCTCCACATGTGCAACTCATTTGCGTGAATGAAACCTGTTCTGATTTCTGAAGCTATGTTCTAAATTTCACACATTCAATTTCTTCCAGATCACCACAGACCTGAGGCAGCGTTGCACAGACAGCCATACTGGAACCTCAGCCTCTGCACCAATGGCTGCAGGCATCATTGCACTGGCACTGGAAGCAAAGTAAGATCTGAGTTATACTCTGAAACAAACAAACAAACAATAAAAAAAAAAAAACGAACATACAATCTGATCTTTTTCACTCATCTGGCACCTATATTCAGGGATCTCAAAGTGCTTTAAAAACTCCAATGTGGTAATTCACAGTACCATTCCAAAGGGATATGGGGAAGATCAGCATTTTTATATGCTGAGAGAGTAGCACTATGAAAATGATGGCAGACTACACAGGGTGTTGAAATGGTGTTGAGCACAGGTAGCTTCCACTAAGTGACTTATGATATTTATCGTCACAGTGCCTTATGGTTCCCTCATAGTGTTGCCCAGATCCACTGTACACTGCAGGCCTTCTGTACTCAACGTGTTCCTCTTTGCAGTGTCTGTTCTTGAATGTCAAGGAGAGTACTGAGAAAGTGTTTAACTACCACGTATAGAAAATAGTATTGTAGGAAAAACAAAAATTCTCAGCTTCTGTGTGCTGAAAACAGAAGCCTGTCTTTTTTGATGAAGTTCTGTATCTGTAAAAATCATGGATAATGTAGTTCCACAGTCCTTCTACATTTAGTTCAGAAAACTTTCAATTCTTTAGACCTCTTCTCAACTTCAGGCATTTGTTCCTTGTCTTTAATAGATATCTTTAATCTGCTTTATGAAAAAGTGGAGACTGGAGATTTATCAGACAGAACTGTGTTTCAAAACATCTTGCATTAGTTTGCACCCTGTTGTGTAATATTTGCAGGAATAGACTGTAATGCTCCACCCCAAATCTTGTTTGAAATCAAATGGTTCTAAGTGCTAGGAGATCGATTCTATTAGATTATGAAGAAAACCAGTTTCCTTTAGGGGCAGTCCCTTTGAATGCATTAAAAGGTATGCTTACAGTAGTCATTTCAAGTTGGGCATAACTCCTAGCAGCAGGGTTATGTTTCTATTTTTAATGTTGCTTTTTTGAAGAAACCATGGGCCAGTACTCAACATAGAATACATTTGTGCTATTGAGTTATAGTCATGAAAATCAGAGTTTGTAATTGAAAACCTGATATAATCTTAAGTAGTGCAGAACTAATATCATTATAATTACATTTTCTTAATTCAGTCATTAGAAACAAAGCTATTTTGAAAAGTTAATATAACGTTACTATTCCAGAAAAAGAAAATTCTTTTCAATCTCTTCTTAATCTCAGTATTAAAACCCTTAGATTTTCTTCTAAATAATCTGCACATGCAGATAAAGATGCATGTACAAAAACTTCATTCTGATGAAAGTTATTATTAATTACTTCTTAATGAATTAGCATACCACGTAACACACAGTTCGCGTTTTTTATAAAATTTTTGAGTTCATTTCTGACAAATCATTGTAACTAAAGGTCACAGGGAATTATATCACATAATATCTACAACTGAGCTATTATTTATTGTGGTGTCCTATCACAAACTGAAAACACTTCGCATTTTATTTTTCCGTGTACTTTGCTGATAATATGTCCAAGAGAAATCCATGTTAGTGCCTTCAGACTAGTGTGTTTTGACCCAAAATTAATAATTTCTGTGACAAGAGGTACATTAGGAAGACGGGCAATAACTTTATGTGTGGTTAAAACAGAATGTGCCAGTCACTTTTTATGTATTTGCAGTAATCTGTTGTGTTGTGCTAATAAGATTTTAGGAAAAAATCATATATTGATTTTCTGTCTTTTAAGATTCTGTCCAGTTTCAGTACATGGAGGCTTCTCACTTATTTCTAAATCTTACTCTGGGTATTTAACTTGACCCAAAGGATTTATGCTAATAATAGCATAAATGTAATTTCCTCATTTGTGTTCCATTCACTAACTTTTCTCTCTTAAGAGTACTTACAACAAAAATGGAGCCAAGGGAGGGAAACAGAAGAGGAGAACTTTTTCCAGCATTCCAGTGCTGTTTTCTCCCATAAAATAGTCCGAATCCATGTGTAGGTTTGGAGGAACGTTTAATCTTGTGAAGTTAGTGAAGTAAGACCTTAAATACTACAGGAAGATCATGTCATAACATATTCAATTTTAATGTCTGAGGGGTGTGTATATGAAATCAGCTCTGATGATTTTCAATAGTTTCTGAATCACAGAATGCCTTGGGATGAAAGGGACCTTAAAGATCACCCAGTTCCAACCTTCTGTCATGGGCAAGGCTGCCCCCCACCAGCTCAGGCTGCCCAGGGCCCCATCCAACCTGGCCTTGAATGTCTTCAGGCATGGAGCATCCACTGCCCTCTTTGTAAAGAGAGCTTCCGCTCAACATCTAACAACTTAAATCTCCCCTTTTCTAGTTTAAAGCCATTTCCACTTCTCCTATCACTGTCATACCACATAAAAAGTTGGTCTATCTCCTGTTTATAAGTTTGTTCAGCACGTATTAATGAATGTCGGTGGGTACAATTTTTTCCACCTGGAGGAATTCAATTCCACATCATTGCTCCATACACACTGCCACATCAGACGCCATTCTGTCAGACTACCCTTCTGCTGCCATCCATCACATGGCTGCAACATATAATGGAGCACTGGTGAGAAGGTTCAGCCTCTACACGTGATATTGTGTCTTAGCAGAAGAATTTGTTGGGACTAGTCTACATTAAGACAAAGTTTGTTGTCGCATAGATTCTTCCTTAAATTCCACATTACTGCCTGTGTTGAAAGCAGAAGTGTTCATGTGAGATATATAAAAAAAGATCAGTTGGAAAGGGGTTTTCCAAGGTTAATTATATTCTTCATACAGCTAACTATACAAAAATTGGAGCACTTAGTTCTGAAGGCTTCTCAAATATGTCTGTAATAATGTATAGTTTTATTCCATTTTGTGCTGGAAAACACCACAGAATGTATCGTGAAGATTTTGAAGCCTAAAAAGTTGTTTTCTCCCAGAAGCCAAGTTCTGTTATTGAGAGACGTCAGGAGTCAAGTGGAGTACTAGTTTGGCCTTTATATGAGATAGAACAGCCAAGTTGCTTCAGCTCACACGCAAAGGTACATTAAAACAATGGAAAATGAGCAAGGCAGATTTCTGTTCCAAGCTGCCACTTCTTTCTTTGATAACCTCCATATGGTAACTAAGATTGGCAAATAGCTCTTACCTGCTTACTGATTTGAATGATCCACTTAGATGGTTTTCCAGCTGGAATCTGGTCCCGAGATCCTGACAACCCAGAGTTTTGTGAGGGTTGCCCATTGCCTACCCCAATTTCAAATAACGTGAACACATCATTCTTATGAGTTGTAGTTTCAGTCCAGTATTTCAGTATCAAGCAGCACGCTTTCCTTCAGGAGCCTAAGATTGGTAACTCAGTTTGAGAGTGCTTGTTTGAAATTCCCATGGGATATGCAATAATTGTCACACAAAGGAAGCTATCTTTTAGTCTTCGTATTCTATGATCTTCTGGTAGTGTTCTATGGTTTTCTTATGGCACTTTTATCTGATCAGTTCCCAGTGTATCTAGTATCCTGTTCAGATTCTATGAATAAATGCTTGGTTTTATGTTACATTTCATAGCCAGTATGTAATGCTGAATTTTGCTGTTTGTAAATGAGCAGTTAGGGGAGGAAGTGTAATGGTCAAATAGTCAACAGCAGTAGCAATCTTATTCCTAAAAATAAACTATTTGTGTTCCATAGTACCATCTACTGTTGATATCAGAAAAACACTCTCTCACTGATCAAAGGTTTGAATTTGATATTTGGGTGAATTAGCCAGGAGAAACAGTATGATGCGTTGATTCCAGTGGGCATTGTGCCACATTCCTATGGAGAAGCCAAATAACAATAATAAAAAAATCTTATACTGCTTCAGCACTGCCAAAAAAATTCATTATACATCCTCAAGTAAACTGCACATGCCACTGTCTAAAATCCATTGCATCATTTCCAGTCCATGATGTATAAACTTCAGTTACATGAGTAAGAAATAGCACCTGAAATCAAAGAATTAATCTACTGCATTTCCCCGTTTTCTCAGTGCTGTAGATCTGGAGATTCTGTACCTTCTCCCATGATTCTCTTGATATGCACTGTATACTCTATTCGTCTTTGGTTATATGAATCCAAGCCTAGAACAAGTTAACACTGGGAAAAGAATTTCAGTGAATTCTGATACCACTGATCCATTCAGAATATAGACAGTGCACTGCTTTCTTCTAAAAGTTGGGTAAAACTGAGTATGGTCACTGAGACGGAAAGAAAATTGGGCTCACATTGCAGGAGAATAGGAGCGTCAGAGAAAGAGACCTTGGATTTCTGAAAGCTGATCAGATGCTTGCAGTACTTCCCATACTGATTGATTTTATTTCAAGCTCCATTAACAGAGGAAAAAAAAAAACAGTGTACTGTTTGGTGAGGGGCAATTCTGAATACAGAGAATTTGCTCTGTGCTACTAGGATTTTATTTTTTCCTAAGTCAGAGACTATAAGTGATTCAGACAGTTGAGGCAAAGTGTGGAAGTACTGCTGAGTGACCTCTGTGTGCAGGATTCCCATGTAAGAGAAGGAGAGGTTATCAGTTAAGTACAGCAGCCTTAGCTCCACTGATTGACTGACTGTTATAAAAGTGGATGTTAGAGTGTCTAAGTAAGAAATCCTGTTGTGAATCTTCACTTTTTTTCAAGTCAGCTTAAAACAGTGCTCTTAATGGTGAAGTATTTGAAAAATGTAAACACAAATAAATGCTGAGATCAGAACCTCAATGTATTTCTCTTGAGCTTTAAATACCTGTGTCACTTTTGGAATTTTAATTATTATGTTGAGATTGAATTGGAAGTATTTCCCTGAGTTCAGGTTGCCCGGTATTTCGCATTTTAAGGCCTTGTTTTCAGCTATATATAATTTTGCCAAAGAATAATCATTTGGTCTGAAATTTTCCATGTAACCTGCTTTAAAAAGGTTTTAAGAAAATTCCGTCCAGATATTCCTTAAACTGAATCTAGATTTAAAAATAAAATGTTATAATCATTTTTAACCTTTCATTGAGTTTTACTCTGTCTGCACTTTGCAGCAACAGCTAGAAATAGAACAAGTGGTTAGCCATTATTCTGGTGTCAAGGCAATGCCTTTTGCTTTTATAAGTTTTTGAAAAATCTGAGTTGGCATGTGCTTTGTTGAGAGTGTTAAGAGTTTGGCAGCTCTATTCCCCGAAGTTTCTTGGTTGACTAAGTGTTCCCCAGCCTCAGCTTCTAGAGGCTACTTAAGGCTGTCTCTGAAGTTGCTCTTTGGGTTGCCACTGCCCATCCAGACTCTGACCCTGAGAGTAGGGAGCCCTTCTGCTTTTCTCTGACCATGTTCTTACAGCAAAAGGAAAATGTGGAAGATGCGAGAACAGCAGATTTGCAGGACTGCAGTTTCCTGGCTGTCTTAAGAGATGTAGTTTTGTTCCTAGAAAGACATTTTTCCCCATATTTCAGCAATTGTACGTTGCTTTATACACATAGTTAATTAATACAGTGTTAGTGCAACCAGTAATTGACCTTTGACATAGCATTTTCAGTTGCCATTACCTTCTTTTTCTGACAGTCTCATCTTTAGTCAGGCTTGAGTTTGTTCTGGCTTTCTTTCAAAGGGTTTTCATTGGGTGAAATTAAATGATAAGCATCTGATATGGATATTTCTAATATTTCTGGGAACTAGAAACCTACTGTAAGCAGAGAACTGACAACTAACTCTGCAGCAACCAAATAAAGGAACATTTTGTTTGATCTACTAGTTAAATGAACAGTGGCTTACCAGATCAGATAAAAAAGAAATCAGTAGGGTAGGAAAAAACTTAAATTTACAAGATAGGTGCTGATCAGCAAGCAGATGATATTCTTTGCTTTTCTTGCAAGGAGTTGATGGAATTATTTGCAGAGTACATGATAATTAGAAATCATAAGAGCATCAGACATGTCCAAAGTGCATATTTTGTGTGTCTGTATATATGCATGACTCAATTTTTAAACATTTAAACATGAGCTCCATTTTTTAACCTCCCAGTTTTTAGGAGTTAAATGGTTATGGTGTATACCACTGAGACATGTACGCACAGGGTAAATGCCACATCTAGGAGCTGTCTTCATTTCTCACCCATGTTCTGTGTTGCAAGAGATGTCTTCACACTGTCTCTTTGTGTGATCTAGAAAAGAGAAATTACTCTCACCACCATACCTAATATTGCCATCCATGGGGTATAAGTAGGAATCATTAGGACAGGTAATAAAGTTATAGATATTATGGGACAGTTTGGCTGATTTGTAAGTAATGGGAACGTGTGAATAAACCAAGCAACTATTTCTTATGTTTTGGTTATAGATTTATCATAATACCCATATGGCTGGCATTATGCAAGTATCCATGAAAAAAATGAGCTCCTACAGCTGTACAAGATGTCTAGGACACAGAGACTCCTTTTAGTATGTTTCATAGCAGTAATTATCTGTGTCTGTTCTATCACAGCCAGGATTTACAAAGTAGATTGTTTGATACATATAAAATGAAATATGATCTTAATTTACCCCATAACACTGTGTTTTTTCCTTGATTCTTTGGGAAGAAAAAGTATTCTTCCAGCAATTCATATAGGCCTCTGCTGTTTTGGTAAGAAACAGCCACCTTTGGATAGGCCACCTTTGTCAAATTGAAATTGCCCTTCATTAAAATAATGTGGCAGTCATTATTCATCATGGTAACCACAACATTTTTCTAAAAAGGCAAACTGCACCCTATGTGTATCATCATTATTTTGAGTTATATTTTTACTAATTGTCCCTCTTGCACTACTTATTTATTCTGAATTGTTATTTTTGGCACTGTGTTATTATGCAAAAGAACAGAGCCTGAATTTTTTTTTATTTTTTTTTCAAGATTAGTTCAGTTGTCACTAGGGAGACTACTTGTGGAATGAAGAAATCAGACTTATCCAAAAATGATGACCTACTATTTCTAAGCAGCCTGAGTAACGATATTTGTTCCTGTTTAAAGATATAGTTAAATCTCAAGTGGATATTACTGTAGTATAATTCAATATACTTGTTCTGTTTCATCTTTTTCTCATTTACCTTGTTTCATAAACATTTTGAGAAACCTGAAAGAAGAGGACTGTACCTTAGAGTATAAATAGTCGATTAAGGTCACAACATTCATTATTTTTTGGCTGCTGGACAAGCACTTTGTATGTAATTGTTCTCACTTCTGCTTATTCTGGTTTGATTTTGGGTATTGTCTGGTATGCGTAATCCCAAGGCAATTTCAGATGAGACGTGATTTTTATTTTTTTTTCCTGGATGGAAATTACTTGTTTTTGGAAATCAATCCATTATCAAGCAGAGTAAGTACTGTTCTTGTTCATGTATTTGTTCATTTCAAGATGTTTAGTCTTTAATTCTTCTGAGATAAATCAAGTGGTAAATCAATTAACATTAGTGACATCTTGTCTGGATCTGGGGGCCACGTGGCTTGCAAGCAACTGTTTACTTACTTATCTTCAAATGTTGACATGTTTTACAAATATTTAACCAATTCTGTGATTTTTCCAGATGCTTTAAAATTGGCTGTTAGATTGTCTTGTCTAAAAAACAAAAGGAAAAAAGTCCTTCTGTCTCCAAAGGAACTGCTATTTTGACATCATTCCAATTTCTTTTTTCCTTTTTTTCTTTTTGTTGAAGTTTCTGAAAAATAAATATGTATGGGCAAACAATTGCACACCTATTTTTTTTTTTCAAATGGGGTGTCTATTGTAGAAAGAAAATTTCAAACTGCTAATAACTCAATTTTTAGTATTACGAAGGTCCTATAGTAGGCTACAGAAATTAATTTGAATATTGTTCTTATGCTGTTAAATCACTTTGATATAAATATGCCCAATCTGCCATTCATTGAGAAGAAAACATAAAATCTTATGACTGCTACAGTTAGCAAACATGTAAGGAAACCATATGAAACAGACTGATCTAGTGTTATACCTAGCTGTGCCCTGAAAATTGGAACAGCCACAGACTGTTACATTAATTGTTATGTTTAGATAAAGATGGTAGATATAACAATGGCTCAGTTTTTGCGATACGCCATTATTTTTGTTCTTAAAAGCAAACCTTAATTTTGAGAGTTAGTCTCATTTCTGATTCAGCAACAAAGCCCAATTTATGGGAGGCCCATATCCTCAAGGCAAAGCCTTAGATCCTTTGTCTGAAGATAGATAGAGGCCACTAGTGCCACTATTCCTCTTTAAATAATCAGTTGAGTATGCCCTATCTTGAATATCTCATTTTAAAGATGAGAGAAGTGTTTTAGTGCCTTATTTTTCACCAGTAGCATGGACAGTTTGCTTTGTGGAATAGAGATTGTTTAGATTCCAGATTATAAAGAATGCAGCTCATGGGATTCCTGGAGGTCTTCCTGAAGGCCTGAAATATGTTTTTCTAAGACTTTACACAGGCTCTCAGTGAAATTCCTGAGCTAGTATAAAGTCATATAGACTTTTTTTCTTGAAGCATGTTACGTGACTGTCCAAGCATACCCTATCTTACAAGCCCTGAATGCTTGTTACATTCCCTGACAATTTTTTTTACTTTGATTTTTACCAGTTCAGCTGAATAAACAACTATGGCCATTCTAGTCCAACTGTCTTGTGTGATAAGTTCCGCTTTAAGAAAGAAACTGCATGTATGAGCATAGTAATGCTTTAATAAATGCTTAAGGCCAGAAAGCATTAACTTCACAGGAATACCCTTGTATCTTGTACAAAAAGAAAGCAACAAAACAAAAAACAATGAGGAAAAATGAAATTGTGATGAATTGGTACAATTTTGAAGAAACTACAAAAAAATCTCACTACAATCAATAAGAGATTCTCTTACAATAATCTTCCTTCTTCAGATTGTTTAAAATTATTTTGTTCCGGTTTTTGTTCTTTATTTTGGAATAAGTCACTTGTCTGCCAGTCAAGGGAAATCTTGTTCCAAGAAATACAGAAGGTGTGCTAAGGAACTGAGGTTTCCCAGGTTTTCAGTGATTGCCTAGTACTCAGCATTGTAGACAACCAGTACTGGGTCTCATTAACATCATTGTGGTTTATCTTCATCATTTCACCTGAATGGAATTGTGCCATTTAGTACAGTAATGGTAAATAATGATACTCTGACAGTGACCCTTGTGATACTTGTCTGATGTTTTCCTCTTCATTATTTGGTGACTCACCTTGTCCTTTCCTCTACTAAAGCGCAATTTTTAAATTGCATACTCTTATCATTATTATGAATGATAGAAAAACTGAGAAATTAGAAGGAAAAACTAAAGGTGCCCCTATGATAGTTGTGCTCCTTTATGCGATCACCTAAGAAAACAAATGTCCTGAGATGGATCTAGACAAACAGCGCTGCCTATAGACGTCTTCCATTCCTACAAAGTTGATGAGTATTAATTTCATAGTGAGAATGCACGCAACATCTTTCACTGTTGCAGAGGACAGATTATCAGAAATCTGTTAAAGGAATACCCTTCTGTGCCGTCACACACTTGCTGTATAATTATAAAGAGACTGTGCTGTTTGTTTGGTCTTCTTTAAAGAATACTCATTGAGCCCCTCTAAATTCCATGACAAGGGATAGCAAAGAAATGAAGAACAACAGAACACCTAAAATAACTTCAGTGGGAGCTGCAAGTCTAAAGGGATTGCCAGCTTTAGCACACTGTTATTAAGATTTATTAAAGCTTTTCATTGAGACAACATTTTGCTTTCTTTTTTCCTTTACACTGGTCAAAGCAGGTAACAACATACAGTTGCTGGTTGCCATAAAAATTAGGTCTGGGGGAAAGGTACCTTCATCTCCCCTTACTTAGCAAACACTGAAATTTATACAGTGGGATAGTACACGTCCTTAAAGTCTGCTTAATGCAAATCTCCTAGATGTGTAAATAACTTCATGTAGTAATTCTGTAAGATGAGGACATGATGTTTTGAGGTGATCAAAGGAGAGAAGGGAATAGAAATGAGAGTTATGTTGTTTTTAATTTAATTATTTTTTAGCTTACATAACCTTGTATCTCTCCATTCTAATAAAATTTATCTAATCTATGACTTCATGTTTCTCCTTTTCTTCTAGTCCGTTTCTGACATGGAGAGACATACAGCACATTATTGTCAGGACTTCTCGTGCTGGACATCTGAATGCTAATGACTGGAAAACCAATGCGGCTGGTTATAAGGGTGAGAGCTTCCTTTCTTCTTTCTGTTAGAGACAACATCTTATTTTCACACTTATGAAGAAGGAACAGTCTTGGGTAATTTGCTTGACCCTATGTTGTTCATAGTTTGAAGACTTTTCAGGGTCATACTTAAGGGCTCTATCTTCCTCTTGGTTCTATGATTCTATGATTCCATACAGACAAGCTCTTAGAATTACTAAAATCAAAAGTGGCAGCTACAAAATGCATTGTCCATATCCTGTTAGTCCCTTACAGCCCTATTTGGTGCATTGCTGGCAGAAAACTTAATAAATTCAGTGCTTTTAAATCTCCCTCATGTAGCCAGTATTCTGATAAAGTAACCTGGAGTCAAAGCTACAGCAGTTATTGAATGCTGACCATGGTCTCATTCCGAATTGTCAGTTTTGATTTAAAATCACAGAATAAACATTTTATGTTTCTTGTATATTTATATTTAAAACTGATTTAGGATAAAATAAAATGTGAAGCTGTTAGTACACTTAATGGGAAACAAATTGTGGTCTTCAATTGTAGAATCATGGAATCATAGAATGATTTGGGCTAGAAGGCACCTTATAATGCCAGTCATCTAGTTCTAATCTTCCACCACCTAGTGCCCAAGGCCCCATTGAACCTGACCTTGAACATCTCAGAGATGACACATCCTCAATTTTGCAACCAGTATCTAGCGATCCTCATAGTGAAGAATTTCTTCCTTACATCGAATTCAGCTCTTGCAGCCTCTTTTCACAGAACAGATGCTCCAGCCCTCCGGTCATCTTTATGCCCCTTCTCTGGACCTGATCTTCCACGTCCACATCCTTCTTATACTGGGAATTCCAGAGATGATCACAGCAGATGGGGTCTCAAAAGGGCAGAGGTGAAGAATCACCTCTGTTGGCCTGCTGGCCACAATTCTTTTGGTGTAGATCAGGATACAGTTGGATTTCTAGATCATCCTGGAGGTTTCAGAACTTCTGTACAGTCTTGTAATTTTGTATTCAAGCTATGTCTTTTTTGTCTGTTTTTGTTGTTGTTGTTTGGTTTTT
>PPHD01017563.1:0-14981 GCA_002909625.1 Bambusicola thoracicus
AAGTATTCTTCAGGTGCCCATCCATCCAACACAGGAGGCAAAAGCACCACCACAGCCCAGACACTGAAACGGGAAAAGCCACTGATGACAAACACCGGAAAACTCCTGGGGTAGCCTCAAAGGCAGGAATGCAAGCAGGATGACAGAGATGGTTTACACCCACCCAAGATGCCTTTTGAGTCATCTGGACATTTCAATCAAGCACTGGCAGTTGCAGGACACTTTCAGCAGGAAACAGTAAATCAGCTTTAAAAAGAAAAGTCAACCATCTTAAAACTTCACAGTCTTATCTATAGCATTAGACTGGCCCTTTATTTTCCATTTCATATGTGCTTCTGATCTATTCTGAGAAGCTAAAGGAGGACAGCAATTGCAGCTTGGCACACTCCAGAGCAAATATTTGTTAGCACTCTGAAAATAACATTTCCGTTGCACATTTCCGTGTGCAGACCATTTAATTAAGAACTTCCACACGGAGGGAAAAGAACAAAACTGTAGGCTCCTGAAAAACTCCAGACAGCCTCATTAGATTTCCTAACCATTAGTAAATATTTTTAAAACATGGTGCAACAGTACAAATGTTAGACAAGAAGTCAGCGTGACCCTACAGAGCTGAACCTTTGTGTTCCCAGTGTCCAGTCATTGAGAAGTAGGCATCAAGTTAAGAACTGAGCTATTACTAAAAAGCTGCCTCTACGGCATAACCCTACAGCCTGTGGGATCAGCAAAGCACCTTGCTCTGCTACTGGGGCAAGGCACCACTCCTGACCATCACATAGGCAGGGCAGACTGCAGGTTCGTCAGGAGGTCCTGCAGAAGAGCTGTCAGCACAGCAATCACAAAGCAGGAAGAGGCTCAACCACACACAATTATCTTGAATATCCTGAGGATGAAACACATTCCCAACATCACATCAAATTTCCCTCCTCCAGAAGGGAAGCAATCGAGAGCAAGTGCTATCCAAGCACTTGGCTACAGAGTATGGATATATATATGGTCCTAAGAACCTGAATCAAATTCCCCACGTTTTGAGCAGAAGAGCACTGTGACAAATAAATAACGTACCAGAAGCTCAAGGGAGCCCAAAGGAAGGGAAGGAGATGTGGGCACATTCCAGGCTGGCCTGCCACACCCTCTACAGGAATGGGGACGTCCCATTGATTAGACAGGACTCGTCCTTAATTTGGAAAAGGGTTTTGTTAATCCTCACTGGCAGCAGAAGGCATGTTTTAACAAATGCTCTCTCTCATTTCACCCTTCTCCATCCACAACATGAGAACAACTCCATCCCCTTCCCTCCCCACACAAGGCAAACCCCACGCCAAGTGCTTACTCTCAGACTGGAAGAGGAAGCCATGCAGCCACACAGTTAGAAGCGTGGAGGAAAACGTCAGCCCGACCAGCTGCCAGGGCTCCAGTCCGTCACAGCGGGCATTCACAAAGCTCGTCACCTTCTCCCAGTACATCTGGAGGATCTCCTTGTAGGGAGTGATGGCATCCTACGCAAAGGGAAACACAGACGCTGAGAAAAGCTCGAACACACACAAACAGGGCAGCAGAAGTGCTTTAATGACAGAACTCCCTTTCACGTAAGTCGAATAAAAAGGTGCTTTTCGGCACACAGACCTTCCCCTTTCCTTAATTCCTGAACAGAACACATAGGCGTCATTGATTTGCAACCAAAAGCCACTGAGAGATAAGTAAGTCTCAAGGTCCCAGGTCAACATCAGCAGATCATACCATGGCCCAGGGGAAGCAGTTGTGTCAAATCAGAATATCATTCTTCCAAGGAACTGTCTGTCTACAGAGCAAGTGAAAGCTAAATTGCCACATTTCACCAGGTGCCACCGACACAGGGCTATTTGAGTACCTAAGGTAAAGATGAGAGTACTCAGCAACACTTGAAGCTTAAGAACTAATTACCGTACTCCATACAAAGGAAGGATGGCAGAGACAAACACTATTGTGGGGGGAAAAAAAGAAAGAAAGAAAAAAAAACACAACAAAACATAACCCACACAACCAGAAAACTGTGAGGCAATCATAATTACAGCATCAAGCTAGCAATTACTGTCAGGACAGAGCTCAACAACCTAATCCATAGCTTTAAAGCACGCTGTCTTTATGAGTCTCAGAAGAAGTGATGGGGACAACAGAAGGTTCACAATGGGAAAGTATCACTTCCCCAGTATAGGGAGTCTTCACAGCAACTCTGGGCACAGGGATGCAGAGCTGTAAGAGGAAGCCCACAAAGATGATCAGGGGGCTGGAGCTCCTCTCCTGTGAAGAAAAGTTGAAGGACCTGGGCTTGTTCAGTCCAGAGAAAAGAAAACTCTGGGGAGACCTCATTGTACTTGAAGGGAGCTTACAAGCATGAGGGAGATCAACTTTTTACATACTCTGATAGTGATAAGACAAGGGGGAATGGCTTCAAACGAAAAGAGGGGAGATTTAGGTTAGATGTTAGGAGGAAATTTTCTTCTCAGAGGGTGGTGAGGTGCTGGCACTGCTGCCCAGAGCTGTGGGTGCCCCATCCCTGGAGGCATTCAAGACCAGCTTGGATGGGGCCCTGGGCAGCCTGACCTGGTGGTTGGCAACCCTGCCTGTGGCAAGGGGTTGGAACCAGATGGTCTTTAAGGTCTTTTCCAACCTAAGCCGTTCTGTGATCCCAACACAATTGAAGAGACTACAAGCAGCGTAAACAAAGCCAAGTGCTTCCAAACAGTCAAAGCAGAAAGAAAAGACACCTTACAAAAAAGTACTGACAAGCAGTCACTACTCAAGAAAAGCAGTAAAATACATTTAATATGAGAGAATTTAAAAAGCACGTAAGCAGCCCAAACACAAGGCAAAAAAACTTCCAGAAGACCAACAGTGCCAAGGCATCACAGAGAAGCAATATCACACACCCCGACACAGGCAGGAGGAAACAGACTGAGCAGGGCTAAGCCAGGTGTCTGGCAAGAGGAACAGCCCTCAGCTACAGGGAGCCAAATTAGCACTCACATGCCTGGCACGGAGCAGTTTCCAAATGCCCAAGCCACTTCAGCCCAAAAAGAAGCCAGCCACATAAACCACTGCAATTAGGTAGTGTCAGGGTTAGTGCCCAGTCCTCCAATGCCAGCACCACAAAGATGACTTAACCCACAGATTTAGGGCACTTTTCAACTAACCAAAGGCACATCTCAAGTTTCATCAAGTTTGCACAATTTTCTCAGCAAAACCCCTGGAAAGGAGTGCTTAACCAGCAAGGACAGCATTGGTTCACCGCCTGGAAGCTCACGCCTGGATCTCAGCCAGTGTTGGAAGTGCATTTACACGTGCGGAACTGAGCCATTAATGCACTGGTGCCTCCAGAACTGTTGTTAAGCAGCGGCAAGAAAACCCTACTGTATCAGATACACAGCAGGATGTGGGTTTCCTCTTGACAGGGGAAGATACTGTAAGATTCATGCCCAAAATGGCAACAGAACGCAACATTAGACAGAAGTTACTCACATCAACGGCCAAGTTAAAAACGATATCTGGCAAGATATTCATCTCACTCTTGGAGAAAACTCTGGACAGAAGACCTTGCCAAATCCACGTTTTGGTGTCACACCACATGCTCCCCACTGAAATCAGCAGTCAGCAGCACATCAGCTTTTCATAAGAAAGGGAGGAAAAAAATAAGTCAGCCTCCCAGATTCAGCCCAGCTGTGCAGCTCCAGGGGCAAGTCCTGCAGCCCAGCACAGGGGTGAGCAAACCCAAGGGTCTCTCCTTTCCAGAAGCGCTCAACCCAGCGCCCGAGGCTGTCCATGTAGGCTGCTCCACTCTGAGCTTGCTCCAGGTGATGCCAAGCAAAGCATGGAGGGGATCTCTGCAACCTGTGATGCAGCCTTACAGCCACTCCTGTACAACAGCATTTCTTCATTGACATGATCAGGGGAAAAAAAAACAAGGCAGCACAGGTGCATAATGAAGACATCACAGCTGAATGAGCAACACATGCACGTTGCCCCATCCTTGTTTCTGCAGCTCAGAAACACAATTTCTCAGCTCCTTAATAAACTGCATGCTCAGCATTTTCCAAGTGTTTGTTTGCCCCAAAGTATCTACTGAGATATGAGACCTCTGGTCTACCAATTACTCACTTAATACTGATGATACCACTCAGACATACTCCGTGCCTTCATTACACTCAGTGATGTGCAAAGACACTGCTCCCTCTCTTAGAGAGAGCAGGCAGGGGAAATAAACAGCCTACATTTAGCCCCACTGGAGGATTTATTTTTAATTGTCAGAGCATTAAGACAAACCCAGGTATTAGATATAATGCTAACTGCCCCCATTAGGGCTTGCAGTATTCATCTGCGCTGACACTAATGCACTCAGCAACCCAAGCAGTTTACACGCTGAATTTTTAGCTACATCGATTAGGAATACATCCTTAGGACTTGACTTCTAAAAGCCATCAGCCAGCTGAGCTGTTCCAGGGGTACAGCACTCACACCACGACAAAAGGGGACAAATGAACTGCAGCAGTGCTCCTCTGCCCCAGAATGAAGGAAAGGGAAAATTGCCAAAGCTTGCCACAGCAGATTTGGTAGCTCTGCTGGAACAGTACTTCCTCTGCTGCAGGTTTAAACCTAAAAGATAAAAAAGATGAAGGCAATATACTGGGGAACCTCACACTGCTGGTAAAGCACCTCCTCTTTCTGACACCACGTAGTGCAAGCATTGAAAAGTTTACCCGTGCAAAGAGTGGGAAAAAGGTTTATCAGCAGAATCTTCCCCCCTCGGGAGAGCACTTAAAGTGGGACAGAGAATAAAAGTAGCTTTCAAAGGCAAGTTTATTTTACGTAGTAGTACGAATCTTAGAATCACTGTGCAAGGAGGGGCTGCTGAGATCAAACCACGTCCTCGGCTTTCACTCCGGTCTATCCATTCCCCAGCCATTTGTCTAACAGCACAGCACTTGTTGCCCAGCCTAAACAAAGCAGCCATGTGGGAACCTGGCACCTCCAGCCCCTGCACACAGCGCCCAGAGTTCACAAGGAAAGCGGTAGCTGTGTGGCAGAGGTTGTCTCCTGCAGACCATACACAACCCAGCCAGGTAGCCAGCCCAGGAATCCCAAACCCTAACGCTGGGTTTGTCGTCTGTCTGCCCTTACTGACAGGGCTGATGAGTGAGGTTGAGCACACAGCTCATCACATCATAAATTATGGAGCAGGGAGGCTGCTCGCTGCACTGCCTGGGCTGAGCCTGATGTGGGACGCACACATTGCTGTGGCAATGACAGTGTGAGCTGCCACACGACCGGTTCTCCCAACACAGCCAGCTCGCTCAGGTCCCAATGAAGTTGCTGAAGAACAGCAGTTTGCTTATTTATCGTCCACCTAAAGAGGAAGAAGGCTGCAATTAGCTGTGCCTGCACAAAAGGCACATCTGACCTGTACGATGACACGGGACCAGCTCTGCTGCAGTGCCATCAGTCCCACAGCCTGCTTCCTGCCACAGGAGCCGGAGGGTTGAGCAATGCCCTGGCTCTCCAAGGGTGCACTGTTTTGGTTTGTGCTTCCAGCCCTCGTGAGCATGACAAATACCTTTACATAAGGGCTAGGCACGGAATATTTGTTAGTCAGCTCCTAATTACAGCCCGAGTTGTGGCCTGCACGCTGCACACCACCCCACTCCCCCCCCTTCCCCCAAGGACATGGGGCCATGCAGTGATAGCAGACAGGATGTCACCGAAGTTAAGACTCACACGTCTTTAGACACACAGGCCGAACTCTGAAAGAAAATCAAGGTCAGGTCAAGCTCATTGCAGAGTCTTCTGTGCTGCTTTTTTTTTCCCACCGCTACCATCCTAGAAGCCTTTTTCCTCCAGCACTTCTTTTGCTATACGCAGCGTATGCAAAATGACGGCAGGCACACAAACCCATCAGCCCCAGGAGTTCACAGGGAGTGCTCAGCGACGGGCTAATTATAGCACAAAAACAAACAGGCAGCAGCCCGGAGCGGGGCCGGCAGCACCCCGGGGCTCCATGCAGAGGGGAATGTAAAGCTATCAGCGTAAGGATGGGAAAAGGCCCATCCCAGGCTCAAAAAACGTGCTGTTCTCCGAGGGCCCAAAGGGCTTTCAAAACGAGGTTAGGTTTCAGATTTCACGTGGGGGTGAGGGAAAAACCACAAAGAGCACTTATTGTACGAAGCCTAACAGATGCTCCCCTCAGCGAGCTAAGAAACAAACTGCCTGAGAAGCAAGTACTCAGCCCAGAACATATACAACGCACCTCTCATTCCCTTTGCTTGCTACAGTAAATGGATCTATAAAGCCTCTGCACATATCCAGGCCCACTCCAGACAGCACAGCTCTCTGAGGGCCTGGATGCACTTACTGCATAGCCTGCATGAACCCATTACAGCTCTCCCTGGGGCTGCGGCTTCAGGCTCCTGCAATGCTTTCTTCCCTCTCCCCAGGAGGACACGAGCAGCACTCAGCTCTGCCCTGGGACTCATCTGGACACATTTTGCTGCTTGGCACCCACTCAGATGCAGGTCACGCAGTGTTTTCCGCACGCCTTCTGGAGAACAAAATGGGCATTGATCTGAAACACTGTGCAAGCAGCTCGCAGAGGTATCCCTTTAAGAAGGAAGGGGACATGCTCTTTAGCAAGGTCTGCCGTGACAGGATGAGGGGAAACAGTTTCAGGCTGGAAGAAGGGAGATTTGGAGCGGATACAAGGACAAAGTTCTGTTTCTGTAAGAGCAGTGAAGTTCAGGTTGCTCAGCGAGGCGGCGGCTGCCCCATCCCCGGAGACGCACAAGGGCAGGCTGGACGGGGCTACGAGCACCTGCAGGCGTTCTATTCATCACAGGAGGTCGGACCGGATGGCCTATGAGGGTCCCTGGGAGCTACGACGGCAAAGGAAACAGCTCGCAGCACAACAAACGCTTCCAAGAGACCCGCGGATTTCTAGGAAACATCAATCTCTTCTGCAGAAAGGAAATATCACAACCGCCGCCGCCCGGGCACCGCTCGCAGGGTGCAGAGCTGCGCTCGGGAGGCCAGAAGGGACGGGCAAAGCCGGGCAGTAGAGCAGCCCTGGCTGCTCGACAGGAGGGCGCACATAACAGCCGCCGCCACCACGGGACGGCACCGGGCGGCTCCGGCTCCCGCAGCACCCTCCCCACGCCCCGCAAGGCCTGCGGCCGGCTGCACGACACCCGGGGCCGTGCCTAGAAAATCCAGGCTGAGGGCTCCGCTGCCGGCCGGCCGGCCGAGCTCCGGAGGTCGCACGCAGCCGCACGCCGCTTTATGCCGGTCCGCCACGCGCCCTCCCGTCCGCCGCGCAGCCGCCGCCGCTTACCATCGCCGCCGCTGCCGCCTCGGCCACCGCCGCGCTGCGCCCCGAGCCGGCTCCGCCCCGCCCCGCTCCGCCCTCCTCACAGCGCCCCCTGCAGGCCGCACCGTGCCATTAAAGGCTGAGTGACGCTGCGGCCCTCTTGACTTGCAGAAAGCATCAGAGCTTGGAAAGCAATCTCTGTTTTTAAAAGAAGTCTGAGAGTGTTTTACTCTCAAGGGGGTGAGAGGAAGTCTTATTTGTTCCTTCAAGCCCAAATTAGGAACAAACCCTCTTAGGATGCATCACCACAGGTACTCAGCCTTACATGCATCCTCGCGTCATGCCAGGAAACAGCTGAACACAGGTAGAAAGGAGTATTAAATCTGGCTATAAACCCATGGGTGGGGAAGAAGAGGCGCTGGGGAAGGGACAACAGTGGCACGAGGACATACGACAAGTTGGACGGGGCCGTGGGCAGCCTGAGGTGGTGGGGGGCAACCAGCCCACGGCAGGGGTTGGAGCTGGATGGGCTTCAGGGTCCCTTCCAACCCAAGCCATTATACAGTTCTGAGAAATGGACAGAGGTTGGCCAAGAGCTGGGGGAAGGCTGGTGGGAACTGGAGAGCCAAGGTCCTGTGGCAGCCCTTCAGCATGAGAAAAGTGGGGCCAAAATAAAGCCCTGATGTGTAGGTGTGATTGCAGCTGTTACAGAAGTGAGAGGATGGAGCTGTGGCACAAAGGGGAGCCTGGAGCTGGTTTCCAAGGAGCCTGTTCCCCCCTCCATGTCCCTCATGCCCTTGTTATGGGGCAGAATGACGTACGATCCTATCAACATGAAGAGCTGCTTTGAAAATAAGCAGGGTAAATGGGCCTGAAGGGCCCTTGCACAGGAGGGGTTTACACAGAAAACGCTATGTCTGGTTTAACCTAAAATTATGCAGCTGATTTGCTTGATTTGTAAGTAAAGCAGCTCCAGCGGGGCGGCTCTGTTCTACACCAGCAGAATTCCTTTCCTGGAATCTCAGTGGATGCAACCTTATATTGTTCATATGTGGGCTCTGCTCCTCAAAATCCTACAAGGCATTCTGATCTGGCAGACAGCATTGGTTCTCATCTTATAGAAAATTCCACCAGAATTGGTAGGATTAAGCATCACCACATTTCTCATTTCCAGTTAGTCGAGGACACAGGAACTACTCCAAGTGCCGAAATATGAGCACTTGGATTCACATTATGCGTTCTGTATGCACTAAGTAAGAAACACAAAACTCGGGCTTCAATGCAACCATACAGAAGTTTAAAGAATGTTCATTTTCAGCATTTTCCCCCCAGAACTGAAGAAATGACTTCACTTGGTGATTACAGCTCAAAAATCAGGAAATAGCAGACCAGACAACCATCAGCAGTTTTTCAGAATAGGAAAAAACATCCACTGGATTTTTTTTCCCTCCCTTTTTTTGTCAAGCCACCTCCACTTCTCATCCCTCCAGGACATGCAGGTCTGCCCCTTGCCCTGCTCTAGCCTCATTTTCTTCTTTCTAAAGGCTCTCGGTGTATAAAGGCAGGCGGCACAAAAGGACGGGCTGAACCCAGTGGCAGCAGTGTGAGCACTGTGTTCCTGGAGCATTTGTGTGCATGCAGTGTCAGCATCGAGCCCAGCCTCAACTGCCTCAGGAAAGCCTCCAGACATACATGGAGAGATGCCAAAGAAATTAAAGGTCACGTTGCTGCTAGGAGGCAGCCCTTGGCATTCTCAGATGAACTGAGGTACCACAATGCTGTTCTTTCTTATCAAGCATGCTCTGTGTGCAGGAAGCTGAAAAGTTCCCATCCAAACTCAAGAGTTTCTTGGTTGCTTACAGATCTGCCTTGCTCCTGACACCCATTTAGGGCAGCAGTGAAGAATGCAGTTCAACATCCTTTGTTCGGCCACCGGCGGCCATATCTGAGCTGCGTCCTGCATGGCCCAGTGGCAGTTGGCTCACACTGAAGTGGGAAACGTATGGGCTGTGATGCAAAGGAGATCATAATTGCGCTGCACAAACAAAATGTGCCGAGGTGCATCAGAGCAGAGGTTCCCGTGCTTTGAGCTGACCTCCAGCTGCCGGTGCTTGCACAAGCGCTGCAGCAGTGTTTCACCACCCTGAGCACCAGGACCAGCCCACTTTGGAGCAGTGCCACGAGTTACCACATCCATCCTGCTGCACTGCCTTCGGCCAGCTGTTCAAACTGCATGCTGTCGTGCTAGAGGATAAATACTTTCTGGGGTGATGCTAGCAAGCGATGCTCTTGGGAGTGGTAAAATAGACCATAAAAATAAAGCTGACCTGCAAAATCAAAGAGACAACAGCTCCCAGTGTGATGGCAACCATTTCACCTTTGGATTGAATTAGCTCAGTAAGTGTTAATATAATTGGACAAGACTTCTTACCACTCTGCCAGTAGAATAAGCTGAGCCCAGGCTAGAATGCAGTACAAGCTGTGACCAGACAAACCGACCACAACCGAGACAGTCTCTGATTCTTCCCAGGAGCAGCTGTTTGAGCTGGGAAAACACAATGCTTGCCAAGGCCAAGGTATAGTCCAGAAGCACCTTTCCAAGCAGATTGGGGCTGCTGCAACAAGAACTTTGTGGTCCTGGGCTCAAGGCGGTGGTAGCACCTCCCATTTCAAACTGCTCTTCCTGCAGTGTGGCTATTAGTTTCCCATTGATTTCTCCAAGCATCACGAGGGCCTGGTTCCTATGACACAGCCACATCTGCAGCCATTGGATTAGCTGCACAGATGTGCTGTAGCACTTCTGGTCCCCTTCCAAAGTCGAATCACAGCAAGCTGCTCTAAGCAGCCCCACGGTGGAGCTGATTTTGTTCATTTGCAAATGCTTTCACACCTTTTGTCACACAGTGTGTGTTAGCCCAGGGTCATGGTTCAGTTCCCAGCTCGTGCATTTGAGAGACGGAGCACCCGGAGCGGGACTTAACACCGCAGCTTTCAGAAGATGGAAGTCTTAATTTACACCTACAAGATGGAAAACCCAACTCTTCTTCCTGAAGAGCCCCTGAAGGAAGGGAGGTGTCCCTCCCTTTGCTGACCATAGGGGGAGCTGACTCTCCAGTATTGGCCTTTCATTAAGAAAAAAATCCCAGCGTGCAGCCCAGAAACTATATTGGCTCAATTCCCCAGCACAGCACCCAGACCTCACATGTGGAGGAAGAAGGCAACAAAGATTAAATAATTAAGGCCCCTGGATACTGTTTCCCCATAAACAACAGATGATCACAGAGGAAAAACTCTTCCTTAAATGTGATTGATTGCTGTTGTTGGAGGAACCGGGGAAAAGAAATCAGACAGGAATACTCTCCAGCACTCAGCTGAGGATCCAACAAACACTGTAGCTCCTGCATTTAAACAAATGATGAATTGCTTGTAAGAAGTGACATGTCAGTGAGCGTGTTACTATTGATTAATCTCACACTGGAGAGTCTTTGTAGCCTACTGTTCTGTAAATCATCCACAGAGATCAGAAGTTTCTGCCTAACAGGCTCCTAAACCATATCTTCCTCGTCAATCTTATCAGCCACTTGTTTAATTGTAAAAATGTAAGTAAAATGCAGCAGGAGTTGGCTCAGCGCCTCGCAAGTTACACATCAGTTCTAAAGGGAGAGGAAGAGGAGCTTCCCCAGCTGTGCTCAGGGTTTTTCAGGAGCCACTACAACTCAAGGCAAGGTCTGGCCCTCCCGGAGCCACATCCAGCCTCAGAGCACAGCAGCAGGTGGGCAAGCACCACAACACACATGTCAGCGCCCCCAGGATCTCCTTCTGCCTGAGGAATGGCAGATGAAGCAGCAGCTGAAGATGCTCTGGAACACAAAAACTGGAACAAAGTCACACACTGCATGGTAGGGTAGTATGGTCAGGTTGCGGTTGGACTTGATGATCTTTAAGGTCTTTTCCAACCTGAGCAATTCTATGGTTCTCTGATCGCTTCGTTCATCACTCCCAGAACCACCCATGGCTTTGTTCACCATCATCACTACACGACAGCTATGCTCTCAGTGGCATCAGGGATTGTGAGCAACTGTGCTACTAAGGGACATGGGTTAGTGGTGAGACTCAGTAGGTCTGGCTCGTGGCTGGGATGGTGTTCTTCCCCCACCAAGATGATGCTATGAAAGTCTATCCCAGCATGGGCATCTCTGGCCACCCGTGTTAACGGAGCATGCTCCCATAGCCAGCCAGCTCCAGCCGCACTGGTAAATAAAACATCTCGCTTTCGACATCAGGATGCTCAGCAAAGTAATTGGATGCCCAACACAAAGGGTAATCTGGTAATTACATCCCAGCATGCAAACAAAGACATTGCTGACGATACTGCACACATTGAAAAATTGATGGCTAAATAAGACTTGAAAAGCATCATGTTGGTGCATGTTCGTGTCCTCTGGCTACTCCTACCTCTGCAAGCCCAACACCAACCTCTCCTCATCAGATCTCAGGACCTGAGGCTATGAATGACCCCCAGAGAAACACTCACAGAGTGGAAGATCTTCCAGCAGCCCTCACTGGAGTGACATCTGCTCCTCTGCCATCAGCTGGGGTAAGATGTGGCCACCAGCTCCTGGAGCTGGAAAGCTGTACTGTGGCCAAAAGATGTTGGAAAACAGACCTTGTCTGTCAAGAACAGTTTCTCTGTAACAGAGTGAGTCAGCTAATGATACATTGTCCATCCACACTGGCAAACTGCAGCCTCTGCTCATGACCAGCACTGTCTAAATTTACTCAGAATGGGCCACAAGCATGGTAGGGGGAAGCATTTGCCCTGTTGATTTTCACTAAATGTAATCACACCTCAAGGACTTCAAGAAAGCGTTATCATCTCAAAGAAAAACAGACATTTCCTACAGTCAGACCCAGGTGCCCAACATAAAGCAACCTTGCAACAGAAAGCCACAGGGCATCTCTCACCTACCTAAGGGACCTGCAGTGTGGAGAAGCAGGAGATGGATACTTTGGGAATAACCACAGCTTCCTGGGGGACCCATTGCCCCAGGCAGCACAATCCAACCACAGGGAGCAGCAGGGATGGCTGGGGTGATCTACAGCAGGTCAGTCCTAAACCATATGAGTTGAGTGCTTGCAAGAGGCTCCACCAGTGCTCCCCAGGGGCACAAAACAGATCTGGGTGCACCCCAGGGCCGCAGAGATGGGGCAGACAGAACATCAACCAAGTCTACAGGACAGGGTGAGAAACCCAGCCCACCTGGATGCTAGGCTTACATATGCTCTGGTGCCAAGGAGCTGGTGGAGGCCCTAAGGAGGCTGCTCGGGGCCCCAAAAACCCTCTCAGCTTTGCCCTGAGAACACCTGGCCCCAAGGGTTCTCCTGGGCAAATTGTTCCCATGGATGGGGGGATTCCTAGACAAATCAGTGGCCACCAGGTCTCTTCATCTGGACCCCATATAGATGAGCACCAAATAGTGACCCCCTACAGGATCTGCTCTCCAGGACATCCTGTCCAGGTGACACAGAACCAGGGCTTGGCCATCCCTGTTTTCACCCATAGTACTATAGGTGTCTGGGTGGGAAAGCCATGGGCCAACACAAAGAGCAGTCAGGCTGCACGGCTCAGTGCTGGAATAACCATAAGGATTCCCATGTCCTCAGAGACCAGTTCTCCCATCCCAAATGTGCCCACATGTTCCCTCATCATGCACAGACTTATCTCACAGCCCTGTGAGCCCTTTCCCGGCAACACAGCACTCAAAGCCTGTGCTCTCAGCAAGGGAAACACAGGGACCAGAGCCAAACCAAGAACTGGTTTGACACAACCATCTCTCACTCCTTGAGCTGGTGGACAGATCTGTTCCCATGAGATCCTGGTTCACAGCAAGAATTATTGTTGACTCAGAGCTTCTATAGGCTGTCCTTAGGAAGCCTTTCTCTTCTCTCTCCCACCTGCCCCCGGGTGACCCCTAAAAACTGGTATTCTTAGGGTGAGGAGAGTTTGGGTCTCACCACTTCCCAGGGGCATTTCTGGTGAGAACCTGTACCAGAAACATCCCCTGCCACTTTCTAGAGGTGCACGTGGGGAACACAGAGCCATGCCAGCACTGTGCAACGGAGGTACCTCAATTCAGTCGTCATTCTACCTCCAACCTGCTTACATCTGAGCTCAGCCTTGAGCACAATGACTGCCGTGGCCAAAGTTCACCTGGTGTCACACGTCGGCAGACATGTGGCCAGGGGCACAGTGACCCGGTTGCCATGCCCATTCATGCTGCACTGCCCTGCCAACAGATTAGGGATCTGCAGGACCCACAGGTGGGCTCCCTGCTGGCCAGAAGGTTGGGGACAGCCAGGCTGAGGCTCTTATCCCAGTTCTGTCCTCACCACTGCCACACAATAGTTTCCAGACTGACCTTCAGGGTCGGAAGCTGTTGCGGCATCGGATGGAGCTGCTTGGCAGAGAGAAGGATTCACTTCAAAGTCACACATCAAAGCTGGGAATTAGATTTTCTGCATACTGATGGAGTTAAATAAATGCCATTAGAAGGAGATTAACATCATCATGCAGCAGTGTCCGGGATAGGCAGCAGGTAGCATCCTCCAGAGATGCCTCCCTTGCTCTGCTGACTGTGGGAGGACCCCCAGAAGCAGGACACCACACCAGTGCATGCTAACCAAGGGGCTTCCCTCCACGCTAAATGCTTCTCACACCTTCCCCCTACTCTGCTGCTGCCCTTTGGCAAAGCTCAGCTGATTTCCAAACCCTCTGCTGCTGGGGGTTGGTGCAGAGGTTTAATTATTTGCTTTTCCTTGGGTGTGTGGCATGAGGACAGGGAGAGAAGGTCAGGTCCTGTCCTGTCTCCCTTCCTTCCCCACCTCCCGGAGCCCAGCATGGGGCAGTGGGCACTTTGGGGCTACATCTGCCTGCTCTGCGGCTCCTTTCTGAGCACAGCCAAAGGTAAGGGGCGTCACGCGGCAGGTCCATGTCAATGGACCCTGCAAATGACCCTGGATGAAGAGGGGATGAGGTGGCAGAGGTTCTCCCTGAGGGGAGACAGAAAGCCAAAGCTCAGTAAGTAAAATCAGATTTGCAGGAGAGTTTATAGTGGTTTTAGAAAAGTGAGCAGACTGAATGTGTCATTGCAAAGGTGCTGCTCGCTCCAAATTGTATGAGTATAGGAACAAGAGTGATGACCGAAAGTAAATATGAGCAAATCAGTATAATGCAGAGAGGGGATTTGGCCCAACACTGCCCCACAGCTCCATTTCACCCTATCACAAGGTCAGTGATTTAATTAAGAATTAGTGGGTCTGTATAGCTACTTATCTGCTCAGGAGGGGGAAAAGGGAAAACATAAGATATGAGGAGTACAGCCTCTTCTCTCCTCCCAGAAACAAAAAGTTAACATGCAAGTGCTGCCCCCAAATTAATGCCCGTTGCTTTAATGAATGTGCACAGCTGAAAAGCCCCTACAAAACATCTCTCCCAGTCACAGGCTTCCTTAGAAAAGTTCTCTTCAGGATTAAAGAGTATTTCTATGAGATTTGCCTAAAGCCCTGAAGTCCCTAAGTAGTGCCCCCTTGCTCTGGCTGTGGTTTACGAGGAAAAGGGGAAATAGAGACAGAAACCAGCTGCCACCCTGAG
>PPHD01017564.1:3911-14981 GCA_002909625.1 Bambusicola thoracicus
AGGAGCTCTGTTCTCATCTGTGTGAGAAGGGATCGATGACGTTTTCCATATCCACACCCCATACCCTTCCTTTCATACATCTCTCTTTCACAGGTTGAGATCTCTTCAGATCTTCTTCTGATTAAAGTGTATATTTTTTTCCATTAGGAGCTGCTCCCAGGTATATCTGCACCTACTACGATGTCATTGAGTACCTGAACATCTCCTCTCACAGCAAGCTGCACGCACACATACTGCCAAAGACGCACTGGAAGGAGCCTATGGAAGTGGTGGTGGATTTTATGCTGATAGCAATTCTGTCTGTGGTAAGGATGCAGAAATGTTGACAAGTCTTTATAACAGAAATCTGTGCCATTGTTAGGCTGAGGTCTGATCTCTCTGCAAGACAGAACTGGGCCAGCAAGACCCGAGTGTCAGCGGCTTCCACTTCTTCAGCTTTCTGCTGCTTGAAAGCGCTTGTTGTTGTTGTTAAGGTCTGGAGGATTGTGGAGGCTCTGGAGGATTCTAACAGCCCAGCCTGTCCTCCTGAGCTCAGTTTCCACAGTCTGCGCTGTCCACTGCAGGAGCAATGGTGGAGAGCTCCAGAGCTCTGCACGGGGTATAGCTAAGAAAATCAATTAAATACCTTCCATTTTGTTTCCCTAGGCTGAAAAGCTCCAGACCGTCACTTTTTATTTCGTGTTGAGCTTGGTAGGTTCCGTAAGACCATTTCTCTCCTGTGCCACCCGGCACCGTGGCTGGGGCTGAGCCCAGCGCTCACCTTTCTCCTCGTTCCTCCGTCCCCAGGAGTGGACGAACACTTTTGCCACCTGGGACCCGCGGGATTTCTGTAACATTTCTAAAATTGTTCTGCCCATGGATTCATTCTGGTCACCCCCAATCTTCATTTTGGAAAGGTAGGCTCTCGTTTCATTTTTATCCACCAGCTTAAGAAAAATACTGTGGATGCAAACCGCTGGCAATATTGTAGGAAGTGGGATAAACTCACAGTTGAAAGCTGTTCCCGTAAACTGAGCGCAACCAAGAATCTCGTATCTTATATTAATGGGAAAGACAGCTTATATAAAGCACTTTGTGGCTGAGTAATTTTGTAGCATCTCCTGAAATGCGATATATAGGCTCTGTTAAGCCTGAAGAAGCAGCAGGGGGGACGAGCAATGTGGTGGGATGAAATTACCCTTAGCAGTGTTGGGCATGGCCAGCAACTTTTTGGCTGCAGGGGATGAGAGTCAGCAGGCAGAGAGACAGCACTGAGCCCCTTCCCCAGAAAGCCTATGCGTCCCTTTCCACTGCGTTCCACATCTGTGTGGCTGAACAGAGCCATCCAAAAGGGATACTTACAGCCCCAGCTTTTGTGTGCTTGAGGATCACTGCAGCACCCTGCAGCTCTGTCACTCTCCAGTTTTGTTTCCTCCAGAGTGAACGAACAGAAGTCCAACTTGGAGTACATTGCTGTCACACACAACGGCACCTTCAACACCACCCTGCCCTTCCAGGTCACTCTAACATGCAGCTTGATAATCCTCAAGTTCCCCTTTGACACCCAGACGTGCAACGTGAGCATTGCTTCATTTCTCTACCCAGGTTAGTGGCAAGTTACGTTTTACCACAAATAGGCTAAGTGTGCAAAAGGAATAGCTGAGATGGATCCTGGCTGACTCCTGGGTTCCCTTAGCAGCACCACTCACTGTTAGGGGAGTGCTGTTTAGTTAGAGGGAAAATAAGCTTAGAGTTGTGACGTGTTGGCATTTCTCCCAGCAACACATCTCCAAGCATCTGGGATGTTCTCTGGGTAGTCGTCCCCTGGGATTGGTCTTTACAAGCCAAATGACAGCCTTGCCGTGAGAAGCCTGATATTTGCTCATGCTGATTTTTGCTTTCCTCATGTGTATGCAACTTTGGCTGGGAGGGAAAGGAAGAGGGAATAACTGACCTCTGATAGAAAGCTCAGTTCTGCCACTTCTCTCCTCTCCCCTTGCCCAAACAGTAACAGACCTTTCCATGAAAGTGAAACGGACACCAGCTGAGATGCTGGTAAACAGCCAGAGCTTCTTCCTAACTGATGGAGAATGGAAGTTCACCAACCTGAGCATCAGTGAATACCTGGAAGAAATAGAAGATGGACAATTTCCTGTGATCACCTATATGGTACTGCAGTAAATTCGTTGTGTTTTGTGCTAACGTTAAAAAAAAAAAAAAGTTTGAAACAAGATAGCTTTCCACATTAGGGAGTGGGCATCCACTCAGCAGCGTCATCTCTTAACTCAAATTTTGTCCATCTTCTTCAACAGATTTCCATGGAGAGACGACCCACTCTGTATATTCTGAACCTTATCCTCCCAACATGCGCCCTGTATCTGCTCGACATGGCTGTGTTGTTTGGACCCAGCTCTCTCGAGGAGAAAATCAGTTTCCAGATTTCCATCATTCTTGGCAGCTCCATGTTAGCTGTGATTCTCAACAATATGCTTCCAACTTCCTCCAATGAACCACCCATAATAGGTACTCATCTTTATTGATGAAATACTGCATTTTACTCAGGTAACGACTCTAAGAAAATCGCTGGGCACTTATGGGCACATTCATGAGCAGTGACATCATGAAAAGTTAAACTTTACCAGCTGGCTGCAGACAGCAATTTCCTCCTTTCTCAGGGGGATTACAGTCAAGAAAATCATGCCTGTTATCAAATGCCTTACTTGCTTTCCTGTTGTTTTGCAGTGCTCTTTTTCTTAGGCACCTTCCTGCTGATGATCATGGCTGTGCTGGACACCTTCTTCCTGTTGCACCATCAGCACAAATCCCTACGCTTGGGCAAGGCTTTCAGAACTGTCCAACAAGGTAAAGCAACCCATAAATTCTGAAACAAGCGGGCTGGGTTGCCTGCCCCTTACCTGCAGGTTCAAGTCAAGGTGGGTTTCCTCTGGGCAAGCAGTGCTCCAGTCAGATGAGTCCTGGCAGCCACCCACCTCCTGCCCCATCCCAGTGTTTGCGTTTTGCAGGTATGCACACTGAGCCACCAACAACAACCAACCAGGCCATGAAACATCCTACCAAGAGGACCCAGGAGAAGGTGCAGCAAACCAAGCCCTACTGGGAGACACCGGAACAGGACACGGTTCTGATAGTTCTGGAGAAGGTGCTCCTCTACAGCCATTTCTTCTTGTCACTCTTTTTTTTTGCTGTTATTTCTATAAAATGGAGCAATTAGGGACCAGCTCTGTGTGGTGCTCACTCAGTCTTTCTCCATTTTATTTCTTCAAAGCCCCCCGCAGTATTTTCTTTTCCTGCTTGATTCATGGAACAAGTTATTTCAGTTGCCTAAATGAGGAGAAAAAAAAAACCCAAACCAAACCGCAACCAGAGCATAAGGTCTGCATGGTGTGTGCATTGTACCCTAGTTCTGTAAACATACATATATTCTGAAAGTGCTCCGTGGGCTACCAAAGTATTTAGATAAAACTATAATGGAACTGGAAGAGAACATCTTAATTCTATCCAACAGTAATTCTTACAACTATGTCAGAAAAAGGGACCTAGAGCCCTTTTTCATTTATGGAGATGTTTTCATTTTGAGGAAAGACATTTAAGAATTCCTACTCAGATAATTAAATAAATCAATCAAAGTATGAAGCTCTTGTTGTTTCTGTGATTTTCAGTGAGATCTGCAACATACAGAAATCCAGAATGGTAGGATCACCAGGACTACGGGGGGGCAACGCTTGGGATGTTTTAAATATCATACTTCTGAACTTCTGTATCTCACCTAATTCCTTCAACTCCCAGCACAACTGGCTGCACCTGAACAGACACGACCAACCTGGAAAGCAGCCCCAGCACACTGCCTCTAAAACTACTGAGACAGACCTCACCCTAGAGATTACTACTAAGTGTAACTTATTCTGTGGCGCAGGAGCGTAAGTCTGTCTCCTAAGCAACAACGCGTCTGCAAAAGCAGAACCACATTCCCTGCACTATGCGGGTACAAAGGTGAACGGGAGGTTTGTCTGCGTTACAGAAGGTGTGTTAGGACTCAACATTATCATCAGATCTGGCTGAGATCCTAGTACTTGCTATAAAATCAAGTTCACCGGTAAGAGGCAAAATCCATGAAAGCCCCCCTCTTTGTGCATTGCTGTGTGATTCCGTATTTCTCAAAACCTTGCAACCTCACATCTCAGATCTAAGCCACAGACAGGAGGGAAAGCACTTTTATTTAAGAGAGAATTCATTCTGACAGTCATCAGATAAACTGTTTCCAAGCCAGTTTACAGATCAGCAATGGGTTTGTGTGGCCAGAATGGATACTTCTCCCTGTCCAGTCTGGTTTCAGGGAAAGCTTCATGCAAGTCTTCAAAAGTCATCTGTTCAAATGGAATCATGCTTCTGAGCTTCTGAAGCTTGAAGTGGGAGCAGAGACAAATATGTTACACGTCACTCACCAGCAAGAAAGAGCAAAGCAAGCACAGGAAAGAACAAGGTGTGAATATTCTCTTTAACCCTGCTTGGCACACAAAGCAACATCCATACTTACTTGTTGCTCATACTCAGCAATACGAGCTTTGGAAGCTTTCACATATTCAACAATGCTCTTAGCCTGCAGGAAAGCAGAGGACGCGATGAACATAGTTACAATAAAGACGTCAATCTAGAGTGAACCTGCAACACCACCTTGTAAGTTCATGTTACAATTCACTGTCATTACACAAGTGGACAAAATCTTGAACAAAATCCAAACCCTTCCCAAAGCAAAAAATCTTTTGCTTAGGCAAAAGCTAGAGACATTAGAAGACCAGAGAGCCATACTTCTCAGACTGCTCTGCCTGTGCATATGCAAACACAGAATACACCTTCCCTCTCACCCCTTTGCATCTTCACAGGACTCAGAAACAAGCCTGGCATTCAGGAACAGTTCAAACACTTACAGCTTCTTGCTCTTGGGCATCGATTTTGGCAGTCTGTGTATCCACTGGTTCAGGGACCTTCAGTGCACTGAACTGGAGAACAAGAAAAATTTTTGAACAGTTTGATTTACATAACCCCTCATGTGAAAGGTCATTCCCCCTAGTAGCAGGGGAGCATTCCTTCCACTCTTCCTAGGACACGACGTGCTCACAAATGCATAACTTAATGAACTTTTTAAAACTGATCTCTGCAGCTTGAATGCATATTTCACAAGCAGCACCACTCATCTGTATGCTTAAAGTGATCTATTACGTACTGCATGTCATCACTAGGACAAGTTGCACTATGCATATTCACCACAGCATTGCACACAGCAAAGCACAGCACCACAAGGAAGTCTAACACCAAAGACATATGCTATCGTGGACAGATTTTCCTCAAAGTTCCCACATCTATCCAAAATCTTTTGGCTCTTTTGGTCTCATAGCAGCCAATTTCCATGCTGCCAGTGACATCGTGTGACCTTCAACAAATGCTTGGCTCATTCTTTTCCGTTCATTTCTAAATGGTATAACAACTCCGTAAGCATCAGTTAGCTTTGCGTGTTTCTTAGTCTGCAGACCTGTACGTATTATTTTCTACTACTCAGTGAGTTAAAGAAATACACCAAATGTTTGTCTCAGGACAGGCAGTACCCAGATTTGCTCCTACATACAAAAGACCTTATTGAGTTCTCTTTCTCTCAGGTGAGTGACCGATCTTCAGGACATAAAGCAAAGGAAGCTACAATCCAAAACTGAAAACACCTTTGTTCTGGTGTTTTCCACTAAAAGATATTCCCCATTTAAGTCTCCAAAGAACAACAACATACAGCTGACAAAGGTACTGACCTTCTTCTGAAACTCATCCACCATGCCAGCTTTAGCAACAGCAGTCTTGTAGTGAGCCCAGTCAATGGCAGGGGGTTTCTCAGGCAGCGCAGCCAACCTAAGGAGAGGGACGACAGCGGTCACCAACAGTGCCAGTACAAACCTGATGCTATCACTTGCTCCCTGCTCCTTTCAAGAGTTAACAGACCCTGCTGAGTTGAACAGTAAATATCTACGGGTCTCTTGTTAATAAGTAGTGATGAACCAATTCTGTAAACTCCCTCCACCCATGTAACAGATTTTTCCCTATGGACAGACAAGTTCAACCTGCAGTCCCACTCCACTTCACGCTACTGCACAGCATCTCTAAGAGATGGCTTTGTAAGAAACACTACAGGCAGCTTTCACAAGTCAGAAGTAAGAAGCCATGCTAACTGTAATAGCCAGCATGCATAAAGCAGGAGATACCAAAGCACCCAGAAGAACCAGTGCTTTGTATAGCACTTAACAGAGCAACGAGCTTTTCAAAGCATTTTATTTTTCTTAAACCCCCCAAAGTAAAGTGCTTTCACAGAATTAGTTTTTTCACATCGCAATTGGAGTTTACCTCTGTGGAGAATTAAGTAAAGAAGATTCACCAAAAGAAACCGCTGCCGCCTGCCCTGAAGGCGACTGCTGTAACGTCTCTCGGGACGCTGTGGGAAACTACGATATGAGACAGCGGCCGAAGCGAGGACCGCGGCTCTGCGAGAGGCTGCGGGCGGCACTCACCGGGCAGACAGCGCATCGCTGCGGGTCTTCAGAGCGTTGAACATGGCGCGCTGGTTGGCGGGCACCCTCTCCGCGAAGGCCGCCCAGTCGATGGCCTTGACGGCAGCTCTGCGGGCCGCCATGTTGCCGAGCTGCCGCGAGAAGAGAGCAGGTCACGGAGGACACAGCTCAGCCCCAGGGCCTCCCAGAGCCCACGGAACTCGGGTCACCTTCCGGACCCCCCTATGCCGCCTGACCAAAGGGTGACGGAGCCCGGCCTCCCTCCCCTCCCCTCCCCTCCTCGTTCCGCTCAGCTCCCACCGCTCCTCGCTCACCTTCACCGACTACCACCTCCGTCCTCTGGCGCTGCCGAGCGAGGCACCGGAAGTCCTGTCCCCACCAGCCAATCAGAGCGCGGCGCTAGCGGAAGCACATGCCGCTCCGCACACGGAAGTACTTCGTGCGCCGGAAGCGGCGGCGGCGGGGCGGGGATGGCGGCGTGAGGGCGCTGAGAGCAGCCGCCATGGCGGAGCTGGCAGCGGCGGAGGGACCGCCGCGGGGCCGCACGCCCAGCCCGGGCCCTGGAGGAGTACCGGGACCGCCTAGTCCTCGCTCGGCCGCGCCGGGCTTCTCCGGCACTACGCTGAGCCCGGGTCCCGCCGGTGCGGCCCGGCCACCCGCCGCCTCCAAATGGGTGCGGCTGAACGTGGGCGGAACGTATTTCGTGAGCACCCGACAGACGCTGTGCCGGGAGCCCAAGTCCTTCTTGTGCCGCCTCTGCTGCCAGGACGGGCCCGAGCTCGGCTCCGACAAGGTGAGGCCGCGGCACGGAGCTGTCGCTCCCACTGGGCCGGGGCGGGGTCTGCGGGAGCCCCCGGCACCACCCCCGAGCCGTGCGTCCATTGCTGCAGCCCCCGCCACTTCCTCGCTCCTCTGGGGCACCCCGGCACCCTTCCGCTGCTACTGCGCACAGCAGGGAGAGAAACGTCCCCAGAAATAGAGATTTAAGTGACGCGCCGCCCCCAGGATGTATGTGGTTTTTCACTGTATTTACTTCTGCTCTCAGAAGAGATCCCAGTTCAAGAGCTTTACTGGACATATAGCTCTGCAGTTGCTGCAGGTTAACGTACAGGTTTTACAAGCAGCTATTATTGCTGCAGGGTTTCTATAATATCTGTACAACAGCTTGTATCTGTTTAATTGGATGTTAAGTCCGGGTTATGACCACAGTAATGGTCACCAGTCTCAGCAAAGATAGGAGGTAACACTTTGGAATACCTCAGCGTTTCATCGCTTCAGAGCAGACTGCCTAGCAGGACCTGCACTGCTTTAAAGTGATGTAAGGAAATGATGTGAAAAACATCTGCACAGGCTTTATCAGCCCTTCCATGCTGCTTCAGGAAATGCTTTTAGTTATGAATTGTTGGTAATATGATGACAACGTTGGATGCCCAGCTGTCCAAAGAAAAGGGGAAAAAAATATACTTTGAATTATCGCATGCTGTTAATCAGAACTGGAAATCCATATTTCCTTCTAAGTTTCTTAGTTAAACTAGCATGGAAAACCAATTTAGACAGAACACGACTGCCAGCTTTTGTATTTTGTTATTGCAGTGAAGCAAGACTGCTAAGTCCTGCTTTTCTCTTCGCTTACGCAAGCTTGGTTTGTGCAAGTACTGACTGACAGACTTCTGCCAACGTTATTGAGCTGCAGCATTTACAGCTGAGTTCAGATACTGAATCACAGATACACTTTCCACAGGCAAAGAAATCCAGATTCTCAAAAAAAGCTGCTCAATGTACAATTTAAAAATGAAATATTTTTCCCAGTACCACTTAACTGTGCCTGCTTCATTTCTGTACACACTCAACAGGATGAGACAGGAGCATATCTCATCGATAGAGATCCCACATATTTTGGTCCAATACTGAACTACCTCCGACATGGGAAGCTTATCATAAACAAGGAGCTCGCAGAAGAAGGTAAGAGAAACATAGAGAGGAGGAACTGCAAGCGCTGTTTTGTAGCACTTTTAGAACAGCATCTCTTCTCCCTGGACAGCAGTTCTGAACAAGCAAGGAGCTTTGGTGACCTTCCCCCAAGTGAGGCCGTGTGAATGATGTTAGAGATTGTTCCACAGGGTTCCTTATAATTCCAGGGGAAGGGGAATAATCTTCCTTAAATATTCTGTTAACCACAAAAGGAGGCAGCAGCTTGTTTGCTTCCAGCCTGGGAGCATGAGGTCGGTGGCACAGTCCATTTAGCATCCAGGAATTTTCTTACACATGGGAAAGTTTTGGAGTCAGTGTCAGGTATTGCACTCTTGTAGCTGAATTGTCTTTGTTCTGCTCTTTATAAAGTAACAGTTTATCTCTGCTTTTGGTTCCTCCCTTAGGGGTACTGGAAGAGGCTGAGTTTTACAACATTGCATCACTTGTGCGGCTGGTGAAGGAGCGGATACGGGATAATGAGAACAGAACCTCTCAAGTAATGCGCATGAATATTTGCATACTGAAGTCAGTCATTTTCTGTAGCATAGCAGGAGGATGTGGCTGTAGGTGCTTCCAGTACAAGTTTTTAACAGTGTTTTTAACAGTGACAATCAGTGTTTCTAGTTAAAGCTAAGGCACAACTAGGAAAGGTGATCCATTATGGTTTCACAAGTACAGGCTACTAGCTCATCTCGTTAATACTGTAGAATGAAAAGTGCTATGAACAAAGACTGCTTTGGGAGGTAAGGAATAGTTCAACTTTTCCTTCTCCAAACCGTGTGCTGCCCTTTCTATCAGTTATAGCTGCTGAACTGATATTCACATCCCTGTACATTCAATGTCAGGACAGAAACGTTTTTAAAAAACAGTAAATGGCTTTGAAAGACAACGCAGCGTTGCTTCCACTGGCACATGGGCACCTGGAAGGTTCTTAAAAAGCGTGCTAACTCACATAGCAGTTTTAGAATCAACTGGATAGTCACAAGAATGAGACCTCAGGAATTCCATGTGGCTCAAACTTCCTCAAATAGCAAGCAGACAGAGCAGGAGGCCCTGTAAAAGGCTAATTAGTTTCCTAGCTTGATACCAGTACAACAGTTGCTAAACTCCTGCTTGTTTTTATTCTCCATTCTTTAGGGTCCTGTGAAGCATGTATACAGGGTCCTGCAGTGCCAAGAGGAAGAGCTCACACAGATGGTGTCCACCATGTCTGATGGGTGGAAATTTGAACAGGTACCAATAAAATGTCTAAATGTGTCTGGTGCTTGTCTAAGTAATTGCCTTATGAACACACTTTGGGAAAGCCTGTGACACAGGGCTATGGGAAGGGATTTGACCTATTGGCACTTCAGGTCAGAACAGGTCTCCGTGAACGGTTGTAACACAAAAAACAATTGCAGGAATAAAGCAGAAGTCAAAGTTTGCCAATAGAATCATCCTTACCTTGGCTGTCTTATGTCACACAGCTAATCAGCATTGGATCTTCGTATAACTATGGAAATGAAGACCAGGCAGAATTCCTCTGTGTTGTATCTAGGGAACTCAACAATTCTACCAATGGCATTGTCAAAGAGCCCAGCGAGAAGGCAAAGGTAAGGCATCTCCTCAAATGTACTGTCTTGAATTCCCCTATGCAAAGAAAAAAACCAAACATCTTACACTAGGAGATCCATAACTTGCAATAGCAGTTCTGTATACCAGCTTTCATGTTTCCTCCTGTATGAATAGCCTTCCCCCTCTTAAAAGATTTCTTGGTTTACCATACATTCAGATTAAGGAGAAAAAAAAAAAAAAAAAAAAAAAAAAGAGAAAAGACTTGGGGGAAAAAAAGGATTTTCTGACTGAAGGATACTGCGGGAAAAGGACTGACGTTTTTTCTCCTTCAGTCCATGCATTTTCCCCAAGATAGCAACAAAATATTTTTAACTCCTGGCAGGCAGCTAAAGCATTTCTAGAGAAGAGACTCTGTTTTAACCAGCTTGTCATTTGGTATGGTAGCATAAAAGCCAGCAGGCAACTCTCTCATTTTTTCTCTTGTTGGACTACTTTTCCTTCTTCTACAAAAGCCAAAGAGTTGGATCATGAACTTTGGCTTCTAAACTTGCCTGAGTTGTTTACAGAGGTTCTCTTCTTTTTCAGATTCTTCAGGAGCGAGGATCTCGGATGTAATTCAAGTGTCTACTCCTCTAGAACTCCCAGATGTCAAAAGGGCAATCTAGCCGGGCAGAACATCTCTCCACAATGCAAAATTGCCCCCATAGAGTAATCAAGCTAATGCAAAGCAAAGCCAAGCCTGTCCTGTCAATTATGAGTAATTCTAGTCCTAACCAAAGGCTTTCTTGTGATTCTGGAGAACGAGAAAGGAGAAAACTCTTCCAGGTGGATAGCCCGTTCCACAAGTATTTGTTTTATTTTTTTGGCCAGTGCTGTACTGAATTTTTCCAACAACAGCTGCACTGGATTCCCAGTTGGATTCTTTGCTCAGGTCCATGCAGCCTTGTGGTCAGTCCTACGTTATGCAGGCTGCCATGGGTGGGAAGATGTGTGTGACGCG